>JAQOOF010000764.1:0-18675 GCA_029931835.1 Etheostoma nigrum | reverse complement strand
TTTGTTTATTTCAAAGGATCCCCATTAGCTGACGCCAAGACGACAGCTAGTCTTCCTGGGGTCCAAACAATTCATACAAAATACATCCAAAATTACTTACAGATATATAAATTCACAAAAAAATTGAAAAAGAAAACAAAAAAAGAAAAAACAAAAACAAACTAACAATACAGGAAGTACTAACAACCTAAATATAGTAAAGAGTAGTACAGCACATGATACAACCTCGCTCAACCAATCCAGACAATATTAAGATATCGAAATCAAATGTAATCTAAGTATTTTTTTAAAACCAGTTTTTCCCTTGGTGTCCCGAATCCCAACTGGAAGATTGTTCCAATAATACAGCTGACCTATAAAACACAGTCCTCTTCATACAGTCAGATTTAGGTAGTGGTAAAGAAATCTGTTGACTATTCGCCCCTCTTGTATAATGTGAATGCATATCTGAGCAATAAGATATGTTATCGTAAAGAAATTTAGGAATCCCAGTATTAATAATTCCATAAAAATATACCAACATATTAACAGATAATCGATGATTGACCTCCAACCAAGCAAGACGTTCATGCATCTCTGCAACCCTAGTTCTCAAGGAGCAACCAAGAACCAGTCTTGCAGCCTTATTTTGTGCAACTTGTAATTTTTTTAAATGACTATTTGATGCCGCAGACCATACAACAGAACAATAATCCAAATGACACAAAACCAATGAACAAACAACACGCCTAACCAACTGAAATGTTAAAAACTTTGCACATTTACGAACAACTGCCACCGCTCTACCCATTTTAGTAACAACATTGTTAATATGATCCGACCATGACAATGTGGAATCAAGCCAAAGTCCCAAAAGCTTCACCTTTTTCACTTGCTGTACATTTTGGCCATTTACGTGTATATCCATTTTGGGATTATCAGATAATCTATACTTAGAACCGAATATAATACTCACAGTTTTTGAGATATTTAGTACAAGTTTATTTGCTTTAATCCAATTATACAATTTGCTAATCTCACTAGACAAAACCTGATTAATCTCTAAGCATGTAGGGGCAGCATAGTAAAGAGTAGAATCATCAGCAAACATAGTCAGTTTAGCCTTACTGAGTATATACGGCATATCATTTGTAAAAATTGAAAATAACAAAGGACCAAGGCAACTTCCTTGAGGAACACCACAGTCCAGGGACTTACTACTAGATAAAGCTCCATTAAAATACACTCTTTGCGACCTCTCAGACAAATAGCTCTTAAACCACTTGATTGCAGAGAAAGTAAAACCATAACTAATAAGTTTAGAAATCAAAATTTCATGGTCAATCACATCAAAGGCAGCGCTAAAGTCAAGTAGAAGTGTACCCACAAGCATTGAGTTGTCGATAGATGTTAGCCAGCTATCCGACATTTGTGTCATTGCAGTGCAGGTAGAATGACCACGTCTATAAGCATGCTGAAACATCGTATTCAAATCATTGTTAGAAAAGTAATCTTGCACTTGCTCAAATACAATCTTTTCCAACAATTTACTCAAAATAGGCAAGATGCTAATTGGCCTACTATTTAAACCACAGAAAGTTGATTTCATGTCTTTGGGTAAAGGAATGATCTTTCCCTCCTTCCAAAGATTTGGACAGACACCACTAATCAAACATCTGTTGAAAATGTGACAGATTGGTTTAGAAATATGTCCAGCTGCTAACTTCAACAGCCGACCATCCAGGTTGTCTGTACCAGCAGACCCCCCAACAGTCACAGATCGCAGCAACCTTTCCACCTGCACAACATTAACCAGTTGAAATTCAAAACTGCACCTTTTATCTTTCATAATACACCTTTCAATAAGCTCAACCAAGTTATAATCCACAGTGGATTTCATCGTCTCTCTAAAATTAGCAATCTTATTAACAAAATACTCATTAAAATAATTTGCAATCTGTATTGGCTTAGTCAAATAAACACCATTAAATTCAACAAAAGAAGTACAAGTATATTTTTTCCCCATAATTTCATTGAGTACATTCCACATTCTCTTACTATCAGTACCACTATCTTCAATTCTCTTCTTATAATATTCTCTCTTTTTCACTCTATTCATCTTGGTCACCTGATTCCTTAAAATACGATAGGATTTTTTATCCTTAGGAGAGACAGAATTAACCGCAACCTTTTTAGCCTCTTCCCTTTGATTCATTAAGCTCCTTAACTCTGTATCAACCCAGGGAGCACTTTTGGCTTTAACAGTAAATTTCTTTAATGGAGCATGCTTATTGACCACTCCCATAAAACAATCCATAAATAAATTAAGAGATGCTTCAGCATCATCAATGTCACTTATCAAATTCCATTTAATATTATCCAATTCATTCAAAAAACACTCCTCATTAAATACCCTATACGATCTTTTCATAATAATTTTAGGACAGGCTCTAGGTAGCTTAGCTATCCTAGAGACAGCTATACAGTTGTGATCACTAAAGCCAACTGTCACAGAAATAGGTGTAGAGCACATGTCAGGATTATTAGTATAAATGTGATCAATACATTTTGAAGTTAAAAACCCTGTATTGTTACTAAAAATTCTCGTCGGTTGATCCATTAATTGAGATAAACCACAAGTGTCTGCCATGTTTTTAAGTTTGTTTTTCAAAGGACAGATATCAGACAGCCAATCAATATTTAAATCTCCCAACCAATATATCTCTCTGTTTTCCTCAGTCACCTTGTCTAGCATATTACATAAATCATTAACATACTGTATCCTGGCACTAGGTGGCCTATAACAACAACCAAGAATGATAGGTTTCAAATGTGGAAAATGTACCTGTACCCATAATACTTCAACATCATCAATCATTAAGTCATATCTAATTTTAACAGGAAAATGATCTCTTATATAAATGGCTACACCTCCCCCAAATCTGTTTCTATCTTTTCTGTAAATTGAAAACCCCCCTATATCTACTTCTGAATTATCAATGAAGTGATCCAGATGAGTTTCAGAAATCATAAGTATGTCTATTTTATTCAATTGTAACAATAGAGACAGGTCTTGAATTTTGTTCCTTAAACTACATATATTGATATGTGCAAGTATTAAACCTTTAGGTAATTTATTTATTCTGGTCATCTTAATTAAAGTTAACTAAGTTGTAAATTATAATTTAGTAGAATATCCTATTTCCTGGGTTATTTTAACTATATCAAGTAGGCTGCATACATATGAATCCTCCACACACACACACACATACACATTCACAAACATATTTAAAATTGAGCATTAAAGCTCATTAGGCCGACAACTAACTTTGACCATCCCTTGGGGTGATAATCAGTTTATCGTACTTCAAACTCGCTTTATCCCCTTTCTCTCTGGCAGCTTTCATCTTTGGCCACAACTCCTTCCTCCTTAGTTGCACAGCTTCAGAGAAATCTTCATTGATGTAGATCTTAGTGCCCTTTAATTTCTTAGCAGAAGAAAGAATTAACTCTCTGTCTTTAAGGCGAAGAAGTTTGACAACTATTTTCCTTGGCCTTCCCCTCTCCTGAAACTGGCCAAGTCTCTGAGCACGCTCAATGTCAATCTTTATTCCATCTAATCCCAAGTTCTTTGAGAACATCTCCCGCACCTTCTTCTCTGATTCACCCCACTTCTCTCCTTTCTCGTCAGCAATGCCATCAATTAAAATATTTGTTCTTCTGCTCTGGTTTTCAATGTAGTCGAGCTTATTGAACATTGCATCCAGTTTCTGTTTAGAAGTAGCCATGTTTGTCTCAAATGCCCTTATCTTTGACTCAATCTCAGTGCATCCCATCTTCTCCTCTTCAAACTTCGTTTGGGTAAATTCCAAACTAGTCTTCAGCTCCTGTACATCTCTGATAACACCATCCAATCTTTTGTTAGTTCCATCAATGATCAGCTGAATGAAACATTTAAAGTTATCTTGTTGTTGCAGTAACATCTCTTTATAGATCCCTCTCTGCTGCTCCATTAATTGGGAGAGTACACTCATCGTCACAACAGCATCCTCATCACAAGGAGATGTTTTAGCATTTTTAGGCGGCATAATGTGTCTTACCAGGATGTACCTGAAGTTGATGAAAGTTCCAAATGTTATAGAAGTTGATGAAGGTTGCAAATGATGAAAATAACGGATTTGTCTTTCAGAGCCCTAGTAGGCCCAAAAGCCCATCTACTTGGGCAGCAGCCCAATCTCCGCAGATACTAGGAATATTATCCACACTATTGAGATGTAATTTAACTGAAATACAACTTGAATCAATTAACCACTAAATTCAGTTATACCAAAGAGGATTCAACAGATTTTTGTTGGATTCCAAGAGGCCAAGTTCTCAGACAAAACTCCTCCTCATGAATAGTAATGAGCTCAGGCAACATGACGTCAGACTGATTGGCCTGATTTCTCCGTTTAAAAAAACTAATTTTTTTCAGTGGCTAGAGCTGACAGCGGAGGGAGCAGTTCATTTTCACATTCACGACATAACACAAACACATATGGACAAAACATTTCAAAAAAATGCAATAAAAACAGTTTTCTGTGGCAGAGCACCTTTAAGATGTTTGATAAGAAAATGTGTAAGAAAAAATATCAAAGTAACAAAGAAACAGAATGAATGTGATAATTAAGATATTATCTCCTAGTTGGTGTGTGGGAGGTGGGATCCACCCTAGCACTGAAGCTTGCACTAAGCTGGTTGTAACAGAAAAGTTTGCTCCTCTCTATCGTCATCATTAGAGGTATTAACTCCCTTTAGATCCAGCCTGCTGTGCCCTCTCTCTCCTGTTGAACCCGCCATGTGGGATGACAACTCTAATCTGCAACAACATACTGCTACTCTGATTTACCACGGGAGAGTTAAAGCAGGAGCAGAAATTTCAGAAACAGCTTGCCTTCCTGCAAAACCATTGCTCCTCTTAAGAATGTGCTGCTAAAAGTTAAATTGTTCAAATTAAAATTATTATTAAAATTATTATTATTATTGCAGTGAACCAAGAATGGTGTCTCGTTGGAACAAAACCAATCCGAGGATTTGTCTTGGTCTGGGTCTGTGACCACAGCTATTGTTTATTCATGCAGGCAAACCAGTATTCAAGGTTTGCGTGGATGCACCCCCCCCCCCACCCTTCCCTTCCACTAATTGTTCCCAAAACATTTCTGCAGAGGACAGGGGTATGGGTCATTAGAGGGCAATTGGGACCAAATATTTTAGTGATCTGACTCAAGAAATATATACTACTGTAGAAGCAATCAGTATCAACTCCATCACCATATCAGAAAAATAGACCTCCATCAGCATGTAACTGCGAGTGAATGGCTTCTTGTGTGAGGTCCTGCTTCACGTGAGTACATCTGAATGGATGTGTCCTAGTTTCTATTTGCTCTTTATCTAAACAATCAAAACACCCAACGGGCGCTACAGTGAGGTGACTAAAACATTGATCACAGAAGGCCGTTCATGAGTATTGGCTGCATGACCACCATAAGTTACTAAAAATAGATAAGTGGGGTGAAAAACAATACAAATGCAAGGAAAGAGTTAACCTTGTCTGGTTCCTGCTTCTCAAACATGTCGAATTGCTACTTTCGTCTGTTTTATTTCATTGCAAATTGAATATCTTTGAGTTTTGAACCGCTGATAGAACAAAACAAACAATTTAAAGATTTTACCATGGGCTCTAGGTTATTAAAAAGGACACATCGCACTATTTTCAGAAATTTTAAGGACAAAAAAAATCAAAAAATCAATTGTGAGAATATATTCAGCAGATTGATTGAAAATGGAAATAATAAATTCAAGCAATGTCAATTGTGGCATTGTGTTACATTGTTTCCCAAACACCATACACCAAAACCAGAAAGATTCTTGCAGTTGCTTTAGTGTTATAGAACAGCAACATCAATATAAGTAACAACACTACAAGCAATCCATCAGATCATGTTACCTTTGATTGGCTGCTTTGTTCCAGAGTATGTGAGAAACACAATGCAATCCTTTTCAACCAACCAAACACAAACGCAGAGGGAGTAAAACCAAAACTAGAGCTGAAATCCTATACGGATTATGGCCTGGGTTATTACATGACCTTAAAGGAAATCAACTTCTGTAGTAAAGCCCTACCTAAAACCTGTTTAGAGGTATTCTAAGTATTTTGGGTAACACCTTTCTGAGTGGCTCTTTGAAAAAATAAATGATTGTCCATTAGAATCTTAACAAAAGAAAAACTAGAATGACATGTCTGACACTCCTTCACTATGCTTGTGATGCATTAATACAACAAGTTATATTTGCTAAAACCATCAGTGAAACCATAAAAAACACTGCAACAGATGGAATATATTAAATAAGAATTGATTGACTGGTAAAAAGCAAACTAACTAGTCTGTGTTTACAGGCGGGCATATACTAATAATAATAATAATAATACATTTTATTTAAAGGCGCCTTTCTCTGCACTCAAGGACGCCGCACATATGCCTGACCTTCTGACCTATAGGTTGCATAAACACTGCCACTTGTTCTCAATTGTCAAAATATTCACACTTATAGCCTTTCTATTCAATTAACAAGGACTTCTATTATTCTACTCAGCCCTGTGGTTGTAGAACACAGCGCCCTGTGCTGACAGCAGGCCAGCTCTGAGGGGACTATGATCACAGCCATGGCAGCTAATGCCGGAATGTGTCCATGTGACAGGCTCCAGACCATTTTCTTCTATTTTTTACCAATACCACCAACCTTGCCATGCACACATGTCTCTGTTTAAAGTGCTATGTAGCCAAGCAGCTTGTTAATCATTCAATGGCAGAATCCAATAGCCACAAAACTTGGTCTTTGAGGGGAAAGTGTTTGTCTCATGCCAGAACTTGGTCTCTGATTGCTATTGTATTTCCCCTATGGCAAAACCTCTCATACCAACACTGTATATACTCGTAGCATGGCCGGTACTTTTACAAATTCAACTTGTTCAGCTTCCTGCTCTCTCACACTAATCGTCTTGACCCTGCCTGAGATCATGCCCCCACCACCGTCCACGAGGTAAGCCACCACAATGGGCCAGTGTGCAAGTGGGAGAGACACTGATGTCACATCAGAAGAATTCAGATTCACCCTTCATGAAATAAGAACAATATTTGTTTAGTTACAGACGTGCAGCAGCTCCGCTCCATGCCACCCTGCTGGGAAGAGAATTTGCAAGATGTGGAACATAATTTTATCCGCTTGTAAAAAGAAAAGAAGGAATGAGAGTCTGGCTGGAGGTTGGATGGAAACTTTAAATAATTTGACATTTTGGAAATAAAAAGTGCTGGTGGATCGGTTTTTGTTGAGTTGGTAGCTGTTTTGCATTTTAATTAATAGGTAGGCCTACATTATGACCATAAAAATAACACTTTCTGCTAAAAGGAATCACATGTTGAAACCTTTACTCTATTACATATTGTTAAGAAATTTTCATAGACATCACTGGAGCCATAGTGTGTGATTCCCTTTTTTCAATTTTGACATCCAAAATAGCAATATGAATATTCTGTTTATGGCTACGAGTATTACATTGTATAGCAAGTGTCATAAGCAAGGTGGAAACTTCCAACCCAGTCAATTTATCAGTTCTAATCTGGGTTGATCTGTGGTTAGAGTAGGTGTGTGGTAAAATAGATGTTTTTCTTAATTGCTATGGTGATTTTCTCACTACAGTACATGCTTGGAACTGTAGCCTCCTAAACCCTGGGAAACAAACTGATAAGCAGGTATGGGCAAGATCCAACAAAGGCAGCAGCAAGCAAACAATAATGGTTCATGCGGTCAAATCAATGTACAGGTACCTGAATTCTGAGACGGATAAGATAGAGGGAATGGCTATAATGCTTGGAGTGGTTCAAAACCATGTGATTTATATTGACTGAAATAATAGACTTGATTCTAACTTACCAGTTACCTGAGATATGAGGTGAAGGGATACACATGCCTCCATGCATCTGTTGGTCCAGACTAGTATTAGCTGAAACTTTGGGGTAAGCAGCTGAGTGAAACCCTAGCAAGCAACAAAATCGGGTATGTATTGGAAAGTAAAACTCATCTTTTCACCTGAATAGGATGTCAGGTCTCATAGTAGCCAACCACTATCATACATGAGGGTAAAATCTTTCCTGAATTACACCTTATGATTTCCAATAGTCTTGTCAGTTATTGTAAAGAAAGGTGTTGAGATAGTTTCTACTCACCTCAATCCATCTCTGCGCCTCCAAATAGGCTTCGTCGTAGCTGACAGTGGACTGCTGACGCCACTCCATCACAAACGCGTATTATCCGAGCTGCACTGGGGGGGCAAATCGCTTCGTGGCCCGTATTTAAAGTCCAGCGACATAAAATGTGGGCCAGTCAAAACAAGCAGACACAATAAAACTCACTCAAAACTCGTCAAGCAATATCTAGAGCATCACAGGTAAGTACAGTGTAATCACACTACTCATTCCGGAAAAATGCTACTAGCCTATTGTTCATTTCCAACAGCTCATCCCTGATTGAATGCAAGGTGTAACAGTTATGCATTCCCTTGGCGTCACCTTGCTGTTGCTTACCTGTTCTTTCATCCGACACACCTGTGGTTGGTTTCTTTGGGTTTTTTCACACTCTGTGCGGTCTACTCCAGCTATGCAGCGGTCTAACGAGTCGCCAAAGTCCGATCCGCGCTCACATCGTCTGACAGGATTCTCTTCTCTCTGCATTAGGCTGTGGCAGGAGAGTTTCCAAAGTGGGGTCCGAGGACCACCCACGGGTCTTTTGATCGGCTCCCAGGTGAAAACAAGTAACCTCTTAAGATTATTTTTGATCTAAGGTTTTCACTGCTGCCCGTACAGTCTGGCATTGAATCATAACCAGCTATAACATATTCTCACATTACAGTTCCTCAGGTCAAAACGGTATTAAAAATGAGGGCTGCCGAGTAGCAACTGTTTAACCAAATGTTAAAAAAAGTTTGCGTCCCTGGATAAACTCTTCTACTTAAAAGAGTTAAAACAATTCTCTTTTCTACAACGCCACGCAGCGGCGGTCAGGGTGCAATGCACAGCCTGGAAAACGACTTGGTAACATCAATTGGTAATTGACTAACTGATATTTTGCTGATAACATTTTGAAAGTAGGACTTTTACTTGTAATGGAGTACATTTTCTATGTTAGTATTTTTAACTTTCCCTAAGAGGATCCAAGTACTTCTTTCACACCTTTCTTTAAGGTGTTTTTTTTGTTGATCCCCAATGGGGAAATTACACTTAGAAGTATGTTAGTTTCACACACAGTCCTGAGCAACAAACACATGCTCAAGTTCTATACATGCACTAATGGAGAGATGTCAGAGTGAGTGGGCTGCCAGCCGAACCAGCGGTTGGGGGGAGGGGGGGTACGGTGCCTTGCTCAAGGAGGGTGAAGTAGCATCTCTCCAGCCACCAATTCACACTGCGTACTTTTTGGACCGTACGGGGACTTGAACCAGTGACCCTCCGGTTCCCAACCCAACTCCCTACAGACTGAGCTACTGCCACCCCAGAATAGCCTCTGAAGAAATCCACCTTTGGTGGAGCACACATGGTTGGCTTTGACTGAATATAAGAAATCATGAGCAGTTGGCAAAAGTCAACCTTATCTGTCAAATGTAAAAGAAACTCAAATCTCAGATGTACCCAATATGAACAAAATAAATAATCACCATCATATGGTCCCATTTTGTTATAAGAGACTTCAAATATGTGAACATATCTTTAACATTTTGAGAAAAAGAAAAGGCATACTTCTAACAGGAGGTATTTTGAATATTTTTCAATTGTCTGGCATACATTAGTAGAGTTGCATACTAATGAAAATGAGATTCAGTAAGATTTGGGTGGTTTTTGGCGACTTTTAGAGCAGGTTTCTGGCTGCATTCAAATCTATAAGCCTGTTCCACACTTTGGATTTCTTAATAGTATTTCATTTTGCTAAAATATATTTTTCTAATTCTCTTCAGCCTGATCAAGTTGTATACACCTAACACTAACCCATCAGTTTCATTTGTACAAAAAGGTAAATAGATACATGTGTACAACTAAATGTTGCTGTTACAGAGAAGAACCACAAGAGAAATGTTTAATAAATTTGCCTTTTATTTGACAGAATTTTTAATTCTTATTACAAAAATGTAGGCACCTTCCACACAGATGTACAGTCTGTTTTGTTCAGTTAGCCTCACTTACAGGAGACTTTTTTTGATAACCTCTTAGAACATTAATACAACACCGTTTTGCCTGTTATTTTCAAAAACTATTAATGAAATTAAAGCCTTGGAAAACATGTTTCTTCAGCTGGATTTGACCATGTGGTTAGACGGATGAACATACATATGTATCATTGAACCAAGAGTAATAGAGAAGGTGAGTTTTCCTTAGTTATGTGGACAATTTGTTTAATTTTTCACCTAATTTAAAGCCAAACATGCCATGTAAACAAACTATAGTGCAATGTCAGGGCAGAACAGCTGATATCTGTATTCCAGTTATCGAGATGGTTTAGCAGTGGGGAACTGGAACATTTTGATCTTAAGAAGAAATACTTTTAAGTCGCACAGGAGCACTATGATTCTCTTAGAAGTTCATCCAAGTAGTAACAAGTGATGTATAACCACAATGGAACATTACTTCAGAAGGATATCCCTGACATTTTAGTCCCCCACAAGTATTTTGAAAATAAAATAACATTTTCCAATAAATTCAGCACTTGAGAATGTTTGGCAGTAATGTTTTCTTTGTTTTCTGGGGACACACGGGAGTTTTCTCAGTATGCATCTTTAGAAAGGGCAATGATGGTGAACCGAAGCTCCTGAGGGTCGCGAGCCATGAAGACCTTACAAACTTCAACAGCATCCTGCAATGCAATCAAACACATCAGAAAATGCAACTTGGGATGTTATTTTTCATGACAATTTGTCAGTTTTATTCTGTGATGTCTTACCTCGAGGAAAGTATCTTGTGAAGTTTTTCCGTGAACAATAGGGAAAGGCTTTCGGCCATCTAGGTTTTTATAAAAGAAAAATTAAAAAAGAAAAAAAAAAGAAAAGAAAAGAGAGTTCATGAGGAAGTTTTCTGTTTGCTTCAAACCTGCAACCACTAAATATGGATTTAAAGTAATTGCCATCAACAAGAAGACATACATTTAATAGAACAGTGGTTAACTTACCTAGTTCATATAACTGTCCTGCAACATTTACAAAAGCTATAAAATGCAGATTCACTTTCTCATCTAAACTTGGGGCCTAAAACACAGAAGAAATAAAGTGTTTTTCAGTCAAAGCATTCGTAACATTCAACACAGAAATAGTGAGGTTGGTTTGGCAGAAGCATCTTCAGACAACACGGATGGTCTAAAACGCAACACAAACCTCTGTCTGTCCCTCCTGTGCACTGGATTCATGTGTAACACGTATACTCTGAAACAGATAGTAGGAAAAAAGCCAATGATTTGCTGGGTATGCAGTGGTTGCTGGTATTTATTTAGCTATTTTTTTAAATGGTATTGTCCTTAATGGCAATTTTGGCCAATCTCCTACACATTTAAGATTTTTATGTACACAAGGCCAGTATTATTATTATTAGACAAATAACAGCTACAGAGTGTAAATGCCTGGCTAAGGAGATACCAGACAATATAGGTGATTTAAAAGGGAGAAAATCAGATTTCATGATACGCTTGACCAAATACTATAAAATATAATATTGATATTGTGGCGATATTATAGGTTTGAAAATTTGTGCTTTAACAAAATATCTTCACACTTAGATTTTAGATAAATATTCATCTGTAATGTGGATATAATGACTAAGTGGGTAAAGGCAAATAATAGAACAGCTAGAACAGTCTGGTAAGTTCAGAAAACTACATCCCTCTACTGTAATGCAGCCTTTAAATCCAGTAAGACACCACTTATGTTCACAATATTACGATATCCAAAATCTAAGACAATATCTAGTCTCATGTCGTGATATCGATATAATGCCCAGCCCTACAATGAGCACAAACCCTTAAAAGAATAACTTACACTTCATCACCCTATTCTCGAGCAAAGATTTTCCTTTCAGTGTTTTGTTACCTCATCTTTTTCCAGGAAAGTGGCCCTTTCCTCTGAGGTCATTTTAGAGGTTTGCTCAATAAACTTCTTAAGAGCAGAATCGGGTTCTGAGGAAAAAGGACAACATGCAGTAAAATCTATAGAAAACAGTAGGCTGATGTGTCAATTGGAGACTTTTGTATTGTAAGGTATTGTGTGTTTTTAACAATGATATAGCAAGGGCCCAGATAGCTCAGTTGGAGGAGCGGGCCCTTTGCAGCACGCATTAACGCCTCTCTCTCCCGTTTCAAGTATTCAGCTGTCCTGTCATTAAAAGGCCTAAATTGCCCAAAAAATTATATTGAAAAAATAGAAGAAATTATATAGTCAAAATGTGATATGCTTTTTACATTGTTTTGACTGTATAAAAAAAATGTATCTATCTATATATACACTACCGGTCAAAAGTTTGGGGTCACATAGAAATTCCCATTGCACTCCATTGTAGACAGAATGCCAGCTGAGATCAGCTGCATTGTTTTTTTAACCAGGGCAGTAATCAGATTACATTATGTGCTTACATAATAGTAAAATGGTTCTCCAATGTTTTTCTAGTTTTTTATTTTTAAATGATAGATTAGTACACAGAATTAGAGTGCGGATCGGGCCGGATTTTTCTGTCCGAGCCCGGCCCGCGTCTGACAGAGCAGTAACCGAACCCGACCCGAGCCCGACAGGCATTAAGATATTTATGTCCGAGCCCGACCCGAGCCCGACAGTTAAAATCGCATTTGTTTCTCATACTAATGACACATGTACGTTTGTTTGTGTGGAAAGCCCGCTTTTATTAAGCAATTGTAGGAAGGCGATCGGAAATGTCAACAGATGAGCGCATCAATGCACAGCTGACTTTCCTTCGTTTTCAAATCTTCCATCGTTGCGCTGCCACATGTAGCTTAATACGCACGTCTTTCGTTGTCACAGCTAGTTTAACAAATTTCCGCACACGGGAAGACGGATGTTAGGGTAATATTTGACATTTATTTTAATCCAAAAACGAACATTTGCATCAGGTGAAACAGGCCCATTGGTTACCTACATAATAAGCTGTTTTAAATTCAAAATGTTCAATGCCTTATCGCGCTGATGTGACCGAGCCCGACCCGAACCCGAGCATCCTTTCTAAAAATCTGTCCGAACCCGGCCCGACCCGTCGGGTACCGTCGGGTCCCGTCGGGCTCGGGTCGGGTATCCATCCTCTACACAGAATGTGCCTTTGGAACATTGGATGAATGGTTGCTGATAATGGGCAATGTAGATATTGCATTAAAGATCAGCCCCCCCACCCAAATTAGCAGGTATTCTGTCTATAATGGAGTGGTATGGAAATGTATAAGTGACCCCAAACTTTTGACCGGTAGTGTATATCCGAGCCCTAATGTAAAAAAACTAAATACTAACCAAAATCCAGGTGAGCCTGGTTGTTTGCCACTGCATGAATTAATCCTATAGTTCCACAGGCGTTTCCAATAGTCTGCTTGATGAAGTAGACGTCAGGAGAGACCTCCTGTTTCTGACCCTTGAGTTTCTCTTCCTCTTCTTGCTTGAATGCCTCATACTGGACACCAGTAGGAGAGAAAAGAACTATCTGTTGAACATTGTTTGCATGCATAATGTGGAGATATCCATTATGATTCATGAAAATGCGGTTAATACATTTTACACCAAAGATGTACCTTCTCTGTCACTGGGAAGAGAAGTAGCACTGCGCACACTGGTCTTGGTACCATGCTGAGAAGCTCTGGATCCAATCCATATACATCTCCAAATTGCCAGGTTGGTTTCATACCCAAGCAATTGACAAACTACACAAAAGCTGAGAGTAAATTTGTATGCATACAAAGGACATAAAGCTAACCTAACAATACCTGGCAGACAAGTTTAACTCAAAGTAAGGTTGTACATAGCTGGCTCTTTATTACCATGAAGAAAAACTGATACCTACCCAACCCCAGAAAGGCTAGAATGCCTGTCTGTAACAATAAATAATCACTGCATGCTAGCATACTAAACTTCTGTTAGAAATCCTTGGAAAATAAACCGCTGTCCACTATTTATATAAAAAGTGGTACTCTTGTAACTAAAAAGTATATGGGTTACGCGTTATTTTACAGGGAGTTTTCAACCTCTTGGCATTGTTTAAATGTGGACCATAATGATGTGGACGGAAATTAGTCTTGGGTTACTACTCAGGGCTTTTGGCTTCTTTAAGCTGGACATTTTTACTTCAGGTCAAAAGCTACACTGTCAGGATGATAGAGAAAATATCATGTACAGCTGCACGGAGTGTAACTAACCCTGACATTTGTTTCATGTATGATGCTCAGGAAATACTTTATAAAACATATATTACTGTACATACCATTACAGCATGCTATTAGCAATACCTTCTGTTAATATATGGGCCAAATTCTTCGCGGCCTACTGGCATATGTTTATCAGACAGTAGCTAGTACTTTTTTCATAACTCTTTCATGATAATGTTACGTTGTCTGTAGCATTGATTTTGGGTAGGCCTCGTCCCCTCTGCAGACGCTTTCCGCTGATTATTCAGACCCATCTGGTGTTGTATTAAATCATAATATAATACTCACCTTTGTCATGACCTGAAAAAAGACACAAATAAAAAAAATATGAATCAAATTGCTTTTGGATTTAGCAAAGCAACCACACTGGCTTCAGCTTTTGTCCTAACTGTTAACGTTAGCTATAAGTTAGCTAGCTAGCCCTCACATGCTTGTGAATGAATTACTTCAATTAAACAATATAGTTTGAAGAATTGTCCACATTACATACTTCTGGATTCGACTCCAGGGGCAACCAGCGTGGACTATCCATTTTGAAGTAACGTCGACTGTTATTTTCTTTTTAACCGAGAATTAAAACTGATTTACCAAAAACCTGTTTGACAGCTGGAAATCGCTTCCGTGTCAGAAAAGTGCACCTTGACCATTAGCTAATGCGCAGGGGTATTGTCTTTTTTATAAACCATACATACACCACACCCACTACTTTCTGACATGAATAGACAATTTACATATATTTTAAAATATTATCAAGTTGTTTTTCTACCGTGTATAGTGTGCCATGGCTCTTTATCTGCAAAATAAAGTATTGTGGAATGTATAACTCACACCCCCAGCCCAACAGTGGATCATTCCAGAGTCATGGGCGTGTTTCAGAGAGATCAGCGCTTGTGGTTGTTGCCATAGACAGTTAAAGAAGTGGACTAACAGATTCCATTGTTCTGGACGGAGACCAGTGAACGAAAATGTAACTGTTCTTTGTTAATAAAATAAAATAAAATAAAAACAGTGAAGGAAAATAGAAGCACTTTTCCGGTGATGGCTAGGCGTTACTGCGCAGCCTCCAACTGAGTTTGACAACGTAGATGTGACGTAGGCAACGTGTCTGAAAGTTGTAAGTGTTCTGGTAGCTGTGCAAGAAAAATCTCAATCATTTCCCAATCAGCATAGACTGAGAGCGTAGATATATGTTAGGAGGTAACATAGGCACAGGCTATTTACTGCTAACTAACATGCTAGTTAATAATTAAACCTAAACAGCTGATGTACGTCGAAACTGTCTGCGGGCTTCTCCTGGCAATACGGTGATTTGTCTGTTCACACACCAGAAGATTTTGGCGAAACCTCAGCAGATTTGTCATTGACCATTATCTATAAAGACTTTGTCTTATTATGGGAGATTTTTTTTTTTTTTTTATACAATTCAAAGTAAAGAAATATGTTTTTTATTATAAATGTATTAATCCTTTTGGCAAAGTTTCAGTGCCAAGGTAAAGTGACAGTGATGTGCAAATCAGGAAGGCAGACTAGAGGCTTTCAAATCACTCATCAAAACACCTCTTCAGATCAGCCTTCCACCAACAATAGTTTGACATATTATCCACTGTTAGTTATTGTTTTAATAGCTTTTGCTTGTTGCTTGTAATATGCTTGTAATATGCTTGTTGTATGTGTGTGTCCTTTGTGATCACATTTTTACTGTAAAGTGTATTTGCGTAACATGTAAAGCGCTAAATAAATAAATTGTATTATTATTATCATCATTAATTTTATTATTATAGAAAGTTGGGGAACGGGGGCAGTAATGTAACGTCAAGAACGCCAACTGTCGTAAAACTCAAAGAAAAAGAAAAACGCGCTCCAATACAGTAGGTGGCGGTATGCATCTTTTTACGATCCGACCATAAACAGAAAGAAGAAGAGTCACTGCAAAGACAGGAGTTCCTCTGCCAATAAAGTCTGATAAAGTCACTCAATTTGTCACTAGAAGGTTTGAAAAGAATAGTACCCTTATACAGATTTGATATATAGACTTTGATCTAAGTCGCTAAATCGCTCTTAAAAGTTGCCGAGCGAGCAAGTCGTTAAATAGGCACTGCCAAAATCTGCAGCCAGACTAAGAAGATGCCAGCAGCAGAGGAATCGCATGGTGGGTTTTTAACTTGGATCACGTAGCTAGCTAGCAGTCTTTTCACTTTCCAATAGATTGTAGTTTGATTAGACGGAGGAAGAGGCATTGTAGCTTTGGGCACCATCCAGGAAATGTAGTTACTCATTAGCGGTGTGTTCGACTGTTTCCCTGTCGGTATGTGTTTCCCCTTAGGGAGAGCTGAGCCAAACCATATCCCTACTCCAATCAGTTTTTTATCAGATACAACGTTACTAACCCAGAGCCATAGAGAGATCACTCTGCCCTAACCGATACCAGTTATCTCTGCCAACACGCCTAACGTTAATAACAACGGAAGCCTAGCAAGCTCAAGATCTTGCCTCTCGCACACATAGACCGTCAACCAGCTGCCATCTTTGTTTTGACACAAAGGCGCACCTTGGGAAAACGGTTCTCTTAAAGGTCCCATGACATGGTGCTCTTTGAATGCTTTTATATAGACCTTAGTGGTCCCCTAATAGGGGGGCTGGGGGTGTGGCCTTGACCAACTGCCATTTTGCTTGCTTGAAAGCAGGGCTGTAGTCAAGACCACCTTAGTCGAGTCCAAGACCAGAACTAGTCAAATCCCAGTCTAGACTGAGTCTAAAGAGGTTCAAGTCCAAGACAAGACCGAGTCCAAAAAGGTTTGAGTCTGAGTCAAGACCGAGTCCAGGACAGAAAAAATGGTCTTATGCATGACAGTATCAAGACAATCATTTTGGGTTTCACTTTCCCTCCAATATTATTATCAACATAATAAAGACACCTGGACTCGGTCAAGACCACAAGCCATATTGGGCAAGACTAGTGGCCTAGACCGAGACAAGTCCGAGTCCAAATAGAGAAAAGCTGTCTTGAGTCCAAGACCGGACTCGAGTACTACAGCCCTGCTTGAAAGCCATGATGTCTCTCTCATGTGTGGGCCAAATTCTCTGGCTGGACAAAGCAGGGAAAGGAGAGGCAACCTTGCTCCTTATGACCTCATAAGGGGAAAGATTCCAGATCGGCCCATCTGAGCTTCCATTTTCTCAAAGGCAGAGCAGGATACCCAGGGCTCGGTTTACACTTGTTGCCATTTCTAGCCCCTGGGGGACCATAGGCAGGCTGGATACATACATACATTTACATACAATACATACATTTTTGATGTTCGTGCTTTAATTTTTGATCATGTCCTTCCTGAGTTTGTTGTGTTTTAAACACTTGCCGTTTGGTTTTTATATATGTGATATAATTAAACACTAATATTAACCTAATTATTATTTCAGAATACATTCTCTAATTATAGGAGAAAAAGAAGAAGACTGATAACGCTAGCTAGACTGAGATATTTCTAATAGTTTTATCATAAATGCATAATTAACATCATAAATGCTATTGCAGTTGAAGTTGGTTGCCTGCTCTTAAACAGAGAGCCTGAAGGTACCATGGTTAACATAGACTCACATGACACTGTGACTTACTTAATGTCTGTACTTCAGGTGTCAACAAAGTTGTGGACAACATCTGTAAGCTTTCTCCAGATCTGTTGGCTGAAGCAGTAAGTATATTTTATCTCTAGCATAGAACTGATTGACTTGATTATTATTTAAGTGAGTAAAAGTGCTTAGAAGAAAAGCACTGCACATCATGTCGTTATTGTTGGCCTGTAGTATTTGTTAAATTCCGACAAGCACAAAATTAACTTTCGGAAACGACAATGTAAACCCAACAACCCTCTTTACACTTAATTTTATAAGACATGCAACAGCACAAAGTTGTTGGGGTACAAAAACATCTCAGTGGGATTAACAACTGGATGTTAAATACAATATGAGAGTGTTTGTTGTAGGGCTATTAGCAGCCACACTGCAGATTTTGCACAGGATGTGGTTTTGTTGCCATAGAGGTTCTACTGTAGTTGTGATAACTAATCTTATAATCTCCACAGTGTCAGCACATTTTGATATATCTTCAAGGACAAACTAAAGGAGTAGATTCAGCTGAAATTTCTGTGAGTCAATATTTCCTTAGAATTTTTTTCAACTTATAGTAACCCATCTTCCCAAGTTCCTCTTTCATTA
>JAQOOF010000763.1:0-18687 GCA_029931835.1 Etheostoma nigrum | reverse complement strand
GCAGAAATACATTTTGTTTAAGCATAAATAAAGCTTGATTTGGTTTGGCATGCCGAGCCCCGCTTATGGACGGTGTGTGTGTGTCCTTTTTCTAACTCAATGTCTCTTAAATTACACAAACAAGAGTTAATGTAGTTGAATAAAACTTAAAACAATAAAAATTAGTGGAGTTAAATAAAAGTGCATACATGAGGTTAAAGGCAGAGGCCGATCATTACATTCATAGGCTGAAGGACACAATATTACGCAAAGGGGAACATCTTTTTACGCATTAATCTCACTTCATAAATAACCTGCATCTCTCCTCTTGCAGCTTTATTAACGGCCCTAATTGTTAACTATTAGTATTAGTGTAAGACAATGTATTTGGATAAGAATTTCCATAATCCACCGGGGTCCTTTGAGCAGGTAAAGGCTCAGGTTCGGGACTAATAGCAGTGGTGTTGTTGGGTGAAAGGAGCCGCGGGCCTCCCGATGGACTCAATAAAGCACGACTTATTTCCATAACCGCAGGAAGAGAAGGAGCCGATTTACGCAATGTAAATGCGCCAAAACACACACACACACACACACACACACACACACACACACACACACACACACACACACACACACACAACTGTGTGCTAATGAAGGCCATTACAATTCAGATCAGATCTACAGGGCGACAATTAGCAGAGACAGGATCGTATCAACAGGCGAGAGGGCTGAAAGAAAGGCTGGAAGAAGTAGAGATAAAGTCCAGCTAATTAATTAAAAAATAAATACAAAAATAAAAAGTTACGAAGTTTATGTTTGAAAACAAAAAAAGCTTTTATTTTGTTAATTAGCACAGGCTACGGACAGTGCTGTCTCGTTGTGAGATAACTTCGGTGACTACTTCCAAGACTAAATGGTGTATTTTTAAAACCAGTTTCTGTTTTAATTCAGTTTTTTTTCGTTTGGAGACGAAGGAGAACCCGGTGGGCTTTTATTTTGTTAATCTGCAAAGGTTCCTTTTAGGCTATTTCTCGGTTTTATTTTAGGATTTTCTGTCTTCGTTGGAGAAAAACAACTACAACCTAAAACCCTCGTTTGGAGAAGTGCCAAAACCCTCGACTGAAACCCAAGTATCCATACGTTAAACTGCAATTAAACTTAAATTAAAGGCTAATATTCCGTAAATGTATCTTATTTACAGGGAAAGCACACCAAACGCTAATGTAAGCCTCACCTTCTCCGGGCTCCTCTTGGGAAACAAATCCTCTTAATGTCAATTAATGAGATCCAGAGTTAGAAATATCCACACAGGAGAAACTTTGTCGTTTTGCAGCAGCTCCGCGCGCAACTCGCACCAGTCTCCAAAACTAGCAAATTAACATTTCAACCCAGTAAAAAAAAAATTAAAAATTAAAAATTAAAAATTAAAAAACACAATCGTTGTGTAACTCGTCGGAGGCTCCGTGTCTCCTGCCGGTGTTGACGGATGGAGATTGATGTCCCTCTCCGAGGCCCGGGACTCTATGTGTCCACTCTATGCGTCCTCCGAGCCAATCACAGCGCTCAGCGGGCTTATCGGCGATGCGGGCGGCCAATCAGCGCGCTAGCGCCCAGCTAGCGCGCCCAAACACCCGCCCCCCTCCGGCTGCCATTACAGCTAAAAACTACTTTTGATTTATTGATATTAAAAAGTCCTTATAGACTCTCTGTGTTAACGTGAGGTTGTTGTTTCACGCTATAGAAGAATATATCTATATTTATATCTGGAGACAAGAAGAATTAACAACTCAAAATCAATCAAAAAAGTTTTTCCTGCATCTTTAATACAATGATAAGTTGGTTTAAAACAGCTGGTATGAAATATGGCTTATGACTCAGGCGTCATGTTGTTTTTTAGGCTCTGTGACCAATCAACGACGACGAAAGGCCCACAGTCCAAATTACATAGGCTAGATTTGTTTTTTTGCTGGAAATTGGCGCATTAGCAATATATATATAGATATATAGATATATAGATATATTTGTGCAAATGTCCGTCTTTCTGTGTTTTTAACCCTTGAACGAGACTTGACAACCTCAAACAGCTGATCCAGTTCAGGAAAAATAAAAAAAACGACATTTTTTACAAAAGAAACCTGCCAGGAAAAAAGCTGCAATAAACTCAAAGATATGAAATATGAAATATAAAATCAACGGATTGAGAAGATCCTTCATATACATCTATCTATTATTAGGCCTAAGGGTTAGATAGATAGATAGATAGATAGATAGATAGATAGATAGATAGATAGATAGATAGATAGATAGATAGATAGATAGATATATAGATAGATAGATCGATAGATAGATAGATAGATAGATAGATAGATAGATAGATAGATACCAAATAATTTAGACCAAATAAGCTATTTGCTTCCACCTGCTCCTTCTCAATCTAATCCTTTTTTTTATATATATATATTTTTATATTTTCTAATTCTGATTTTTTAGGTTTTATTTTGTGGTTTAATTGTTTTTTGTTTTTGTCTTGCAACATTGTTCGAGATGAATAAATAAATAAATAAAAATAAATAAAAATAAATTGATTAAATTGATAGATAGATAGATAGATAGATAGATAGATAGATAGATAGATAGATAGATAGATAGATAGATAGATAGATAGATAGATATTTTTGGGCTTTGGGAAACACATTTTTCACCATTTTTTACTAAATGATTAATTGAAGAAGAAGAAACACATTGACAGTGAAGGTTGTTGGTTGCAGCCCTATAACCGGCTCACATATCCTAAATTCCACCTTTACACATGCATTCAAATCATTTGCATGAAGTCCCTGCTGAGAAATGTAACTTCATGGCCTTCTGAGGCGGGACAATGTCTCATTTCCTCTGAAAATCGTCTGCGGGCGACGACAAAAGGCGGCGATTGATCACAAGTATCAAGATATCAAATGGGCCGAGGCACTGTGGCTGTGAGGGTTATTGGGGGCTTAATCCCAAATTGCAGGAGTATTTTCTTATTACTAAGCCCGTAAATCCAGGGATCAGGCAGCCTAAAGAGGTGTGTGTGTGTGTGTGTGTGTGGACCAGGTTTTACTACATTTGTGGGGACCAAAAACTGGGAATACAGTATACTTATGGGGTCCTGACAGCTTTGTGGGGACAAAATGCTGGTCCCCATAACGTTAAAGGGCTGTTTGAGGAATAAGACTTGGTTTTAGGATCAGGGTTAGAATTAGGTTATGGTTAGGGTTAGGGTAAGGGTTAAGGTTAGGCATTTAGGTTATGATGGTTAAGGTTAGGGTAAGGGGCTAGGGAATGCATTATGTCAATGACTGGTCCCCACAAAGATAGTGAGACACACTTGTGTGTGTGTGTGTGTGTGTGTGTGTGTTAAAGGCAGTGGTGGTTAAGTTTGGAGAGGCTTCTCGTTTGTGTTGTTGGCGCTTATTAAAGGCATGATGCATAAAATCCCAGGTTGTCAGAAAGGTAGGAATGCAGGAGGCTTTGGCCAGGCTTCTGCACAAAAGAAACCACACACACACACACACACACACACACACACACACACACACAAAACCTGTCATGCAGACACAGAACAAGTCGGAAAAGCCCTTTAAATCAGCTGACAACGGAGAGTTTTTGGCTGCAGGCTGAAGGAAAAGTGCAGCCCGGCCGGCAGAAGAAAACCAAAACACACTCCTACCGTCTGGTGAAACTCGGATTTGGAAGATTTATTTCCCACTACGACTCTAAGGTAAGAAAACCCAATCTCTTCTCCTGTTATTATGAAGCGCTGCGGTTTAAAATGATCCGTGTCAACGTTTTTTAACAGGGGGCAAAACTGTCTAAATTCTGCTGATTCTTTCAAAAAGCTTAAAGTTATTTTTATGGCTGTCTGATCGATGTTATTTTGTGTTTTTATATGTGTATTCCTATGGTGATTCTTATCTGTGAAAGGTGCTATACAAATAAACTCTACTTACTTCATTTTACTTTAAAATGTGGTTCAAGTGGAGTCCAGTTCAGTTCAAAACATCAAATCCTAAAACTATTTCCACCTCGAGGTGGGATAATTTGCAGAAAAACGTGTCTGTGAGTGCTTGAAATAGTTCAGATTGTGTGAATATGTTGATATTTTTCGGGGTGTTTGGTGTTTTTTTGCCTTCCAGGCAAATGTTCAGGTATGTTCAGGTTTAAGGTCAGGGTTGGCTGCCTGGAAGGAGGCAAAAAAACACCATCGAGCATCTTATTTGAGGGGGAGGGGGGGGTTTCTTGCATGTTCTCATTTGATAAACTGTGAACTGTGTCATAGTGCAAGTCACTTTTTAGTCCGTTTTTAAAAGGTATTCATACATTCATGAAATATTCATAGATTAGTTGGGAGAAAAGTCCGTCAATCATGTGCATTCAATGAGTTTTAATAGAAGTGACATATAGGGGTAATTTCCGAGTTGCTCCGAATTTCAAAACTGCCCCGTGCAACCCTTCCCCCCCAAAAAAAAAGAAAACAAAACTTATTATAATTTCCTTTACATACACTGTCAAAAAAAGAGGTACCATACAGGTCTATTTTTGTTCCCTAAGGTACAAACTTAACAAATGTTCCCTTAAAAGTACAAAAATGCACCTTTAAAGTACATTTATGCACCTTTAAGGTACATTTCTGCACCTTCCATTGTACAGTGTGTACTTTCTGAGGTGTAAGGTTCATATTTGTACCTTTAAGGTACATTATTGATCCTCAAAGGTTTAATATTGTCCCTTAGAAGGTACAAACAGGCAGGGCTGTAGTCAGGACCACCTTAGTCGAGTCCAAGACCAGGACTAGTCAAGTCCAAGTCAAGACAGAGTCCAAAAAGGTTCGAGTCCGAGTCAAGACCGAGTCCAGGACAGAATAAAGGTCTTATGCATGACAGTATCAAGACAATCATTTTGGGTTTCACTTTCCCTCCAATATTATTATCAACATAATAAAGACACCTGGACTCGGTCCAGACCAGAAGCCACATCTGGCAAGACCAGTGGCCGAGACCGAGACAAGTCCGAGTCCAAATACTAGCGAGTCCGAGACAAGTCCGAGTTTAAATACTAGCGAGTCCGAGACAAGTCCGAGACCATAGAAAAACGGTCTTGAGTCCGGACTCGAGTCCAAGACCGGACCCGAGTGCTACAGCCCTGCAAACAGCTAAGGTCCAAATGTGATCCTCTTACTCAAGGTACAACAATGTCCCTTTGTGGGTACCACCCCAGGGACAAGCTCTTGTACCTTAAAGGTACTGTTGGTACTTTTTTTTTTGACAGTGTATATAAAGACTTTTGCACCATAAATTGATGCAGAAAAGACACAAATTGTTGCAGAGGAATTCACCTGAATGCAGAAAATGACTTGTTTGATACGCTGAAAATGTCAAATTTGCCCAAAAGTGGAGATCTCAAACTTTTGTTTGTCAAGCAGTTCCATGTTATTATGTTATTATGTTATTATGTTATTATGTTATTATGTTAATAGTTCTTGTCTTTTCATAGTCACAGTTCATTTTTAATAATAAGCACCGCATATTGCACTGTTCACCTTTGCTCTACCACCACTGCACACACTACCAGACCTTTGTAATCACGTCATAAATTTCAAATTTTTTAAATATCTGTGAGTGATTTTTATGAGATATGTGTGTGTTTGTTGTGTTGTGGTGTTATAATTAACACTCTGTTGCTACTACACACTACACCCAGGCCTGAAATACACACACATGCAGCAATGGATCTATCTATCTATCTATCTATCTATCTATCTATCTATCTATCTATCTATCTATCTATCTATCTATCTATCTATCTATCTAGTTACAGACCATTTTTCTACGGACTCTGACTTGTCTCGGACTCGCTAGTATTTGGACTCAGACTTGTCTCGGTCTCGGCCACTGGTCTTGCCCAATATGGCTTCTGGTCTGGACCGAGTCCAGGTGTCTTTATTATGTTGATAATAATATTGGAGTGAAAGTGAAACCCAAAATGATTGTCTAGATACTGTCATGCATAAGACCTTTATTCTGTCCTGGACTCGGTCTTGACTCTGTCTCAAACCTTTTTGGACTCTGTTTTGTCTTGGACTCGAACCTCTTTGGACTCGGTCTTGACTTGGACTCGTCTCGGACTTGACAAAGGTGGTCTTGACTACAGCCCAGGAGCTGGGTGTAAACTGTAGACTTTCATTAACCCTCCTGTTGTGGAGAACATGGACGGTTCTGCACAACGCTCTTCAGTTCACTACTTTCACTGAATTTAGGAGTTTTATTTAATTTCATAGCATTTGAAGAGGAAAAAAAAGATAAGAGAACGTTGAAAAAAAAGTGACAAAAATGTCAGAAAAAAAGCATCAAAAACGCAGGAAAAATTCCACAAAAATGTCAAAAGGCGCAGAAAAGAAATTGATAAAAACATTGGAAAAAGTGACAAAAAAAACTGGATAAAAGCGTCAAAAATGTCCAAATGTTGACTCAGAAAGACAAAACATGGCATGGTCGACAGGAGGACAACACAAGGGTTAAGACTTGTGAGACAGTGTCAGGGAACGCCCTCATACTCTGCTTCTGACTGGCTAGTAGTCCTTACCTAGGTACTGTCAGGGCCCTCATACTCTGCTTCTGACTGGCTAGTAGTCCTTACCTAGGTACTGTCAGGGCCCCCATACTCTGCTTCTGACTGGCTAGTAGTCCTTACCTAGGTACTGTCAGGGCCCTCATACTCTGCTTCTGACTGGCTAGTAGTCCTTACCTAGGTACTGTCAGGGCCCCCATACTCTGCTTCTGACTGGCTAGTAGTCCTTACCTAGGTACTGTCAGGGCCCTCATACTCTGCTCCTGACTGGCTAGTAGTCCTTACCTAGGTACTGTCAGGCCCTCATACTCTGCTTCTGACTGGCTAGTAGTCCTTACCTAGGTACTGTCAGGGCCCTCATACTCTGCTTCTGACTGGCTAGTAGTCCTTACCTAGGTACTGTCAGGGCCCTCATACTCTGCTTCTGACTGGCTAGTAGTCCTTACCTAGGTACTGTCAGGGCCCTCATACTCTGCTTCTGACTGGCTAGTAGTCCTTACCTAGGTACTGTCAGGGCCCTCATACTCTGCTTCTGACTGGCTAGTAGTCCTTACCTAGGTACTGTCAGGGCCCTCATACTCTGCTTCTGACTGGCTAGTAGTCCTTACCTAGGTACTGTCAGGGCCCTCATACTCTGCTTCTGACTGGCTAGTAGTCCTTACCTAGGTAGGACCTCAGACTCTGCTGTAGTCCAGGTGGAGGAATACTCCCAGTGTTAAAGAACATTTCCCATACCGGGAGTCGAACCCCAGCCGCCTGGGTGAAAACCAGGAATCCTAACCGCTAGACCATGTGGGACTTACAAAAATCAAAATCAGATGTGTTCAAACACACTTCAGTTAAAGTAATTTTTGGAAGTAGTTTTGACTCACTCAATGTGTGTGTCTGTGTGAGTGTGCGTGCATGAAATTACTTTGATGTGAGTGTGTGACTGTGTGTTTGAGTCCTTATGTGTGTGTGTGTGTGTGTGTGTGTTTGTGTGTGTGTCTGTGTGTGTGTGCGTCTGTGTGGAGGACATTACTTCGATGTGTGTGTGCCTGTGTGTTTGAGTCCTTATGTGTGTGTGAGTGTGTGTGTGTCTGTGTGCGTGTGTGTGTGTGTGAGTGTGTGTGAGTGTGTGTGTGTGTGTGTGTGTGTGTGGGTGTGTGCGTGTGTGTGTGTGTGTGTGTGTGCGTGTTTGTGTCCTTATGTGTCTGTGTGTGTGTGCGTCTGTGTGCGTGTGTGTGTGCGTCTGTGTGGAGGACATTACTTCGATGTGTGTGTGCCTGTGTGTTTGAGTCCTTATGTGTGTGTGAGTGTGTGTGTGTCTGTGTGCGTGTGTGTGTGTGTGAGTGTGTGTGAGTGTGTGTGTGTGTGTGTGTGTTTGTGTCCTTATGTGTCTGTGTGTGTGTGTGCGTCTGTGTGCGTGTGTGTGTGCGTCTGTGTGGAGGACATTACTTTGATGTGTGTGTGCCTGTGTGTTTGAGTCCTTATGTGTGTGTGAGTGTGTGTGTGTGTCCTTATGTGTGTGTGAGAGTGTGTGAGTGTGTGCGTGTGCGCGTGTGTGTGTGTGTGTGTGAGTGTGTGTGCCTTTGTGTGTGTGTGTGTGTGTGTGCCTTTGTGTGTGTGTGTGTGTGTGTGTGTGTGTGAGTGTGTGTGTGTGTGTGTGGTTGGGGGGTTAACTTTACCGATCTGTTAACTACACAAGCTTCAAGTTTAGGCTTAGATTATCTCTAAATTTGAGACATTTGAGGACATTTTGGGCTTTGGGAGACAACTCATCAACATTTTCTGACATTTTACAGATGAAACAACTAATCCATTGATCAAAAAATGAAAATAATCTTTTGAAAGTTGCATCCCTAAGTGAAAGGAGGTGGACCTCTATGACGTTACAGTGTTGCTGTTATGAAAGCCTCTCATCTGGAACAGCTGCTCCGAACCATAGACTGTATATTATTACGGTCTATGCTCCGAGCAGACACCTGCAGACAGGTGAGACCCGACTCGTCGCTGAGTGTCAGAGTCCAGTTCAGGCAGCAGCGAGTCCTCACACACACACACACAGAGAGGAGCACGCAGCTGTCAATCAACGGCCCACTGGCCCCGCCCCTCCCATTAGGAAGGCAAACAGTGACGAAGAGGAGGGCGAAATCAGACACCGGAGCCACGAAAACCAAGTGACCCCATCCAGTACCCATCACCCCCTGAAACACAGAGGGGTGTGTGTGTGTGTGTATGTGTGAGAGTGTGTGAGTGTGTGTGTGTGTGTGTGTGTGTGTGTGACTGAGTGTGTGTGTGTGTGTGTGACTGTGTGTGTGTGTGTGTGTGTGTGTGTGTGAAATTACTTAGATGTGCGTGTGTGACCGAGTGTGTGTGTGTGTGACTGTGTGTGTGTCTGTGTGTGTATGTGATTGTGTGTGTCTGTGTGACCAAGTGAGTGAGTAAGTGAGTGTGTGTGTGTGACTGTGTGTTTGTGTGATTGTGTGTGTGTGTGAAATTACTTAGATGTGCGTGTGTGACTGAGTGTGTGTGTGTGTGACTGTGTGTGTGTCTGTGTGTGTGTGTGTGATTGTGTGTGTCTGTGTGACCAAGTGAGTGAGTAAGTGAGTGTGTGTGTGTGTGACTGTGTGTTTGTGTGATTGTGTGTGTGTGTTTGTGTGTGTGTGAAATTACTTCGATGTGCGTGTGTGACTGAGTGTGTGTGTATGTCTGTGTGACTGTGTGTGCATCTGTGTGTGTCTGTGTGTGTGTGTGTGTGTCTGTGTGACCGAGTGAGTGTGTGTGTGTATGAAATTACTTCGATGTGCGTGTGTGACTGTCTGTATTTGTGTGTGAGTGTGTGTATTTGTTTGTGAGTGTGGAGGAAATTACTTTGATGTGTGTGACTGAGTGTGTGTGTGCGTGCGTGCGTGCATGTGTGTTTGTGTGATTGTGTGTGTGTGTGTGGAAATTACTTTGATGTGTGTGTGTGTGTGTGTGTGGAGGACATTACTTCGATGTGTTTCTGCCTGTGTGTCTGTGTCCTTGTGTGTGTGTGCGTGTGTGTGTGTGTGTGTGTGTGTGTGTGTGTGTGTGTGTGTGTGTCCTTGTGTGTGTGTGTGTGTGTGTGTGTGTGTGTGTGGTTGGGGGGTTAACTTCCAATCCTTTTAGGATTATGCCCCCCTCTCCTCTCCCCAGCTCTTTCACTCTGCTGCCCCTCGGGCAATCACGTTAAAACTCATTCAGATATCTCTAACAATGCGGAGCGGCGGTAACCATGTCAGCGCTGGCACAGCACGCAGGAATGCACAGATCCCAAAAAAAAAAAATAGAAAATCGAAATATCGAAGGCGATAAAGCATTTCCCAGATGTCTCAGAGTACAAAATGTCTGCTTCTAATTTTATTTTTTTTGAAAGGACAACAGGAAAAAGTCACATCAACTCAATTGTGCATCACTGAACACATGTTATATTTTATACAGTATGTAGACATGAGACATAGAAATTTACATAATATAATAATAATAATAATACATTTTATTTATAATGCCCTTTACATTTCAAATGAAATCCCAGAAGTTCCCAGAATAAACAAAGTCAACAAGTATCAAAAAAACATCATAAGACTAAAATTAAAACTATGACTGTTAATAGGCCTTTTGAAATAGGAATGTCTTTAGTCTAGGGTGACCAGACGTCCCCGGTTTTGGTGACCTGTCCCCGGCTGGATCTGTCCCCGGAAATGACCCCGGTTTTCACTGTGACTGACAGACCCAATACTGGAATGAAAGAAAGAAAACTCTGACCAAACGGAGCCGATCGAGCAGCGCTGCTCAGAGCTCAGAGATGTTTTAGAAAGCCGTATTTTACCATGCTAAAATCACTGATTATTTACATGGAGTCTGGTGGAGATATGCTGCTCTATACACGCTAAAATCACTGATTATTTACATGGAGTCTGGTGGAGATATGCTGCTCTATACACACTAAAATCACTGATTATTTACATGGAGTCTGGTGGAGATATGCTGCTCTATAAACGCTAAAATCACTGATTATTTACATGGAGTCTGGTGGAGATATGCTGCTCTATACACGCTAAAATCACTGATTATTTACATGGAGTCTGGTGGAGATATGCTGCTCTATACACGCTAAAATCACTGATTATTTACATGGAGTCTGGTGGAGATATGCTGCTCTATACACACTAAAATCACTGATTATTTACATGGAGTCTGGTGGAGATATGCTGCTCTATACACGCTAAAATCACTGATTATTTACATGGAGTCTGGTGGAGATATGCTGCTCTATACACACTAAAATCACTGATTATTTACATGGAGTCTGGTGGAGATATGCTGCTCTATAAACGCTAAAATCACTGATTATTTACATGGAGTCTGGTGGAGATATGCTGCTCTATACATGCTAAAATCACTGATTATTTACATGGAGTCTGGTGGAGATATGCTGCTCTATACACGCTAAAATCACTGATTATTTACATGGAGTCTGGTGGAGATATGCTGCTCTATACACAGAATGTAAATTAACAGAAATATTCCTGTGAATCATGTACAAGGGACAATTTCTGTTAAAATTTACAGTCATACAACTGTTAATTTACAGATATTTCTTAGAGTGCGGATATATCAATTCAAGATTATCATGTTTAACAATGCATTCTCGTTAACTTAAATTAAGCCGACTAAAGGCAGACTGTGAGCTGGGTGCAGAGCACCTAGATGCAGGTTGTAAGGTTTCATGCATGCAGGTGCCATTCTTTCCCCTCTTTCTTTTGGGCACCGCCTAATAAGCCAAATAATGAATATAACTAAAATACTCTTATCTAATCATTGTGCTTGGTCAGTTTGGTCTTTAAGCTTTTGGAGTGATATTTGTTTATTATCTGCTCTAGCTTTTTCAATGTTTCAGACACAGATATGATAATAACGGTCCAAGATGATTTAAATTGCAATTATTGAATATATATATATATATATATATATATATATATATATATATATAATAAATAATAATAATAGTGATAACACAAAGTAATAATTCAATCTACACAGCTCTATAAAGAAGGAAATATCTCTCCATTCTCGTTCTCCCGTTACAAACCTTGTCTCTATCTTTTCCATATATATATATATATATATATATATATATATATATATTCAATAAAGAAATATGCATAAGAGGTTCGGTTTTAAACCCTTATGTTGTCTTTGGGTCAAATTCGACTTGTTTTCAGTTTTTTAATCACAAAAAATGGGTGATATGTGTGTATACATACATACATACGGTATATACATGTGTATATATGTATGTGTACAGTATATATACGCTATATATATATATATATACACACACACACACACGCATTTTATTTGAGTTTGAACCTCTCTAATGCTCTGATGTTGTTCCTATTCTTACCTACAGTGTACAGGTTTTTATACCCCAAATAGTTTTTATTAGTTTGGTTTTTGATGATTTTACGACTGGTCTGTTTTATTGTTTTGTGAAGCACTTTGTAACGTAGATTTGAAAAAGTGCTCTTTAAATAAATATTATTTCCCTTACTATTCATTATCATTATTAGCTCTATACTCTCCACTATCTCTATCTGTCTGGAAATGGGCATAGAAGCTCACTGAGCTGCTGATAGAAGTCTGCGTACAGGCAGTGAAGGACTAGAACAAACTGCTTTCTATGTGGACATGCATCAAAAAAGGTTTCATACATGCAGGTGCCAATCTTTCCCCTCCAGCTGCCTGTACAACTCGAATTGTTGAATTGTTTTTTTAATCACTACTTATAGAGCCTTGCATGGTCGAGATCCCGCTTACATCCAGGATCTGGTGCACGCTGTTGGAATTTAAAATGTTATATGTGCTTAAACATTGTGTGTGATTTGTATTATACATTATACATTAGAGCTAAAAGGCAAAAGCATTATTTCAACATAAATGAAGACATGTCGCTCATGCATTAAGTTTGTTGTTCATGCATTAAGTTGTTTTGCATTACTTCTGTTCTATAACAGAAGATGTTCTGGTATATTCCATGATAATCCAGCCTCTCCTAAATGTGTCAGAAGCAGATTTGATTGCTAGGGACCATCCTGAATCTGGTTCCAGTCCCTTTTTTACAGTCCACCGGTCTTTTGCTCTGCAAGTCCTGAACTGAGGGTCATAAACTTTCAGTCACATTCCAACTGATAGATAACGAATAAGCACACAGACACATCACTGTGGTCTAGAGACCCCCCCCCCTTAGAGAATAAGACCAGGGGTGCAAGAGCTGAAGAGTCAGATAAAGGAAGGGGAGAGCTGTGTTAGCTTGATCCAGGTAACTCTGTCTCAGGATGTCATATGTAATAAAAAGGATTCACACATCAACATCTGAGATTCTGACTACTAATTGACTGAACCTTGAGACTGGAGCAGGATTTAGCTCCAACAACGCCTAGACTCCTGGTCGCTCTCTGAGGTCTTCAGACCTTTTAACTGTCCCCAGAACACGTTTTAAAACCAGAGGTGATCGAGCTTTTTCTGTGGCGGCTCAAAGGCTCTGGAATTCACTCCTTTAGCTTTGAGAGCTTCTGTGGAAACCTGTTAAAAAACACCTCAAGACACGTCTTTTTAGAGAAGCTTTTAACACGCAATATGGCTTAGTGTTTTATGTGCTGCTGTTTTATTTGTTTTTACTGTAAAGCACTTTGTGACCCTTCTTGTCTGTGAAAAATGCGTCATATAACACGCTTGGTCGTCTCCTTAAGCGTCATATAACACGCTTGGTCGTCTCCTTTAGCATCATATAACACGCTTGGTCGTCTCCTTTAACGTCATATAACACGCTTGGTTGTCTCCTTTAGCGTCGTATAACACGCTTGGTCGTCTCCTTTAGCGTCGTATAACACGCGCTTGGTTGTCTCTTTTAGCGTCATATAACATGCTTGGTTGTCTTTAGCGTCATATAACACGCTCGGTTGTCTCCTTTAGCGTCATATAACACGCTCGGTTGTCTCCTTTAGCGTCAAATAACACGCTCGGTTGTCTCCTTTAGCGTCATATAACACGCTTGGTTGTCTCCTTTAGCGTCGTATAACACGCGCTTGGTTGTCTCTTTTAGCATCGTATAACACGCTTGGTTGTCTTTAGCGTCATATAACGCGCTTGGTTGTCTCCTTTAGCGTCACATAACATACTTGGTTGTCTCCTTTAGCGTCATATAACACGCTCGGTTGTCTCCTTTAGCGTCATATAACACGCTTGGTTGTCTCCTTTAGCGTCATATAACACGCTTGGTCGTCTCCTTTAGCGTCATATAACATACTTGGTTGTCTCCTTTAGCGTCATATAACACGCTCGGTTGTCTCCTTTAGCGTCATATAACACGCTTGGTTGTCTCCTTTAGCGTCGTATAACACGCGCTTGGTTGTCTCTTTTAGCGTCATATAACATGCTTGGTTGTCTTTAGCGTCATATAACGCGCTTGGTTGTCTCCTTTAGAGTCATATAACGCGCTTGGTTGTCTCCTTTAGCGTCATATAACACGCTTGGTTGTCTCCTTTAGCGTCATATAACATACTTGGTTGTCTCCTTTAGCGTCATATAACACGCTCGGTTGTCTCCTTTAGCGTCATATAACACGCTTGGTTGTCTCTTTTAGCGTCGTATAACACGCTTGGTTGTCTTTAGCGTCATATAACATACTTGGTTGTCTCCTTTAGCGTCATATAACACGCTTGGTTGTCTTTAGCGTCATATAACACGCTCGGTTGTCTCCTTTAGCGTCATATAACGCGCTTGGTTGTCTCCTTTAGCGTCATATAACACGCTTGGTTGTCTCCTTTAGCGTCATATAACATGCTTGGTTGTCTCCTTTAGCGTCATATAACACGTTGGTTCTCTTTAGCGTCATATAACACGCTTGGTTGTCTCCTTTAGCGTCATATAACATGCTTGGTTGTCTTTAGCGTCATATAACACACGCTTGGTTGTCTCCTTTAGCGTCATATAACACGTTGGTTCTCTTTAGCGTCATATAACACACGCTTGGTTGTCTCCTTTAGCGTCATATAACATGCTTGGTTGTCTTTAGCGTCATATAACACACGCTTGGTTGTCTCCTTTAGCGTCATATAACGCGCTTGGTTGTCTCCTTTAGCGTCATATAACGCGCTTGGTTGTCTCCTTTAGCGTCATATAACATGCTTGGTTGTCTCCTTTAGCGTCATATAACACGCTTGGTTGTCTTTAGCGTCATATAACACGCTTGGTTGTCTCTTTTAGCGTCATATAACATGCTTGGTTGTCTTTAGCGTCATATAACACACGCTTGGTTGTCTCCTTTAGCGTCATATAACACGTTGGTTGTCTTTAGCGTCATATAACACACGCTTGGTTGTCTCCTTTAGCGTCATATAACATGCTTGGTTGTCTTTAGCGTCATATAACACACGCTTGGTTGTCTCCTTTAGCGTCATATAACACGCTCTTGGTCATCTCCTTTAGCATCATATAACACACGCTTGGTTGTCTCTTTTAGCGTCATATAACACGCTTGGTTGTCTCCTTTAGCGTCATATAACACGCGCTTGGTCATCTCCTTTAGCGTCATGTAACACGCTTGGTCATCTCCTTTAGCGTCATGTAACACACGCTTGGTCGTCTCCTTTAGCGTCATGTAATGCGTTGGTCGTCTCCTTTAGCGTCATATAACACGCTGGTTGTTTCCTTTAGCGTCATATAACACACGCTTGGTTGTTTCCTTTAGCGTCATATAACATGCTTGGTTGTCTCCTTTAGCGTCATATAACGCGTTGGTCGTCTCCTTTAGCGTCATATAACACGCTTGGTCGTCTCCTTTAGCGTCATATAACATGCGCTTGGTCATCTCCTTTAGCGTCATATAACACGCTTGGTCATCTCCTTTAGCGTTATGTAACACGCGCTTGGTCATCTCCTTTAGCGTCATAGAACACGCTTGGTCGTCTCCTTTAGCGTCATATAACACGCTTGGTCATCTCCTTTAGCGTCATATAACACGCTTGGTCATCTCCTTTAGCGTCATATAACACGCTTGGTCATCTCCTTTAGCGTCATGTAACACGTTGGTTCTCTTTAGCGTCATATAACACACGCTTGGTTGTCTCCTTTAGCGTCATATAACATGCTTGGTTGTCTTTAGCGTCATATAACACACGCTTGGTTGTCTCATTTAGCGTCATATAACGCGCTTGGTTGTCTCCTTTAGCGTCATATAACGCGCTTGGTTGTCTCCTTTAGCGTCATATAACATGCTTGGTTGTCTCCTTTAGCGTCATATAACACGCTTGGTTGTCTTTAGCGTCATATAACACGCTTGGTTGTCTCTTTTAGCGTCATATAACATGCTTGGTTGTCTTTAGCGTCATATAACACACGCTTGGTTGTCTCCTTTAGCGTCATATAACACGTTGGTTGTCTTTAGCGTCATATAACACACGCTTGGTTGTCTCCTTGAGCGTCATATAACATGCTTGGTTGTCTTTAGCGTCATATAACACACGCTTGGTTGTCTCCTTTAGCGTCATATAACACGCTCTTGGTCATCTCCTTTAGCGTCATATAACACACGCTTGGTTGTCTCTTTTAGCGTCATATAACACGCTTGGTTGTCTCCTTTAGCGTCATATAACACGCGCTTGGTCATCTCCTTTAGCGTCATGTAACACGCTTGGTCATCTCCTTTAGCGTCATGTAACACACGCTTGGTCGTCTCCTTTAGCGTCATGTAATGCGTTGGTCGTCTCCTTTAGCGTCATATAACACGCTGGTTGTTTCCTTTAGCGTCATATAACACACGCTTGGTTGTTTCCTTTAGCGTCATATAACATGCTTGGTTGTCTCCTTTAGCGTCATATAACGCGTTGGTCGTCTCCTTTAGCGTCATATAACACGCTTGGTCGTCTCCTTTAGCGTCATATAACACGCTTGGTCATCTCCTTTAGCGTCATATAACACGCTTGGTCATCTCCTTTAGCGTCATATAACACGCTTGGTCGTCTCCTTTAGCGTCATGTAACACGCTTGGTCGTCTCCTTTAGCGTCATATAACACGCTTGGTCATCTCCTTTAGCGTCATATAACACGCTTGGTCGTCTCCTTTAGCGTCATGTAACACGTTGGTTGTCTCCTTTAGCGTCATTATCATGTTATATTATTTTGTTCATTAATATGACTAATAACACATGTAGCTGCTGATGTCAGTGCTGTAGTATGAGTCGCTCTCTCTCACTGTACATCACTTTGGATTGGGCCCCATCTAAATGTCCTGAAATGGGAACGAACGCCCTGCAAACGGCACCTGATCCCCACCACAGAGGAGCAGAGGGGGCAGAAACCAGCGCTGCCTACCTGCCCCTCCCACGTGCAGGAGCGAGGAAATTGCCATCCGGCCTTATCTCCAGGTCCAGTCAAACTAGAGGCGGTGCGAGAGAGAGAGAGAGAGAGTCTGCTCCATCATCAGAGCCCTCCATTTGATAGGATTCTGGCACTGCAGCTAATCAATCGGCAGACTGGTAACAAAGCTCAAAGAGCCTCACAAATGGCCCGGTCCCGGGGATAAGCCCCTGCACAGGATTACATATTGATTTTGAACGTCTAAAAAAAGCTCATTGTATAAAAAACCGCCACACACTACAAAAGTGGCGGAGTCTATGCAGGAATCCGTGTTTTAGAGAGGAGCATCAACTTTCAAATACAGAGACCCCCGAGCATCAACCAAAACAGAAAGAAATGGCAGAGAAATCAATGGCGGGGGTGAGGTGTGGTGTCTCATTGTTAACTGGGGAGTCACAACTCGGGGGGGGGGGTTGGGGGGGTTATGGTTGGGGGGGGGGGGGGGTGCATGTTTGCTTCTTCGTATTGTGTCGATTTATTTATTTTTATCCTCAAAATTCTTCTCATGAGGCTTTCATTGTTATTAAAATTAGGTCAAATCAAGAAAGGTGCCCTGTCACACAAAACTGTTTTTTCTTGCATTTTTTTGAACTATGACAGGTCCATATGTGTGTGTGTGTGTGTGTGTGTGTGTGTGTGTGTGTGTGTGTGTGTGTGTGTGTGTGAAGATGAACTGCTACCTCCTCTGTCAGCTCTAGCCACTGGGAAGAAATAAGAGGAGAAATAAGACCAATCACAACAGCCGGTCAGTCTGACGTCATGCTGCCTGAGCTCATTAATATTCATGAGCTGGGTTAAGGATGCTGATAGCCAGGCTCTCATTGGCTCGCTGGTAGCTTAACTGGTTGAATATTAATGAGAACTGGCCTAAACGGAGCTGAGTCTTTCAGAGTCTTTTAAGAGGACATTCAGAAACTGGATCAGAGGACATTCAGAAACCGGATCAGAGGACATTCAGAAACCGGATCAGAGGACATTCAGAAACCGGATCAGATGACATTCAGAAACCGGATCAGAGGACATTCAGAAACCGGATCAGAGGACATTCAGAAACCGGATCAGAGGACATTCAGAAACCAGATCAGAGGACATTCAGAAACCGGATCAGAGGACATTCAGAAACCGAATCAGAGGACATTCAGAAACCGGACCAGAGGACATTCAGGAACCGGATCAGAGGACATTCAGAAACCGGATCAGAGGACATTCAGGAACCGGATCAGAGGACATTCAGAAACCGGATCAGAGGACATTCAGAAACCGGATCTCACTCAAAACCCCATGGACGGTGTCTTTCCACATTTGGATGCGTGTTGAAGAACCAGAGACACTAAATATTTTTTCAAAACATGGGCCCTTTAAATCTTTCTCCAGGAGTACATAGTCTTTCTAATACTAACTTTATTATTTTTATATTATATTTTATGTTATTATTTTCATTATTATACTTTACTATCATTTGTATTTTTTTATAATAATTGTTTATTATTATTTTTATTATAATTTTTTTATTATAATTTTTTATTATTGTTACACTTGTACAACCAACTTGTTTTTATTATTATTTTTTTATTATAATTTCTTTATTATTGTGTACACTTGTACAACCAACTTTAAAAAAAAAAAATTTTTTACATTTATTTTTATTTTTAGAATTTTAGTTTTTCCTTTCACTCATTT
>JAQOOF010000762.1:0-18785 GCA_029931835.1 Etheostoma nigrum | reverse complement strand
CCAAGCAGCTTGGTGAAAAAAGGTCCACTGTTGGAGCAATCATTAGAAAATGGAAGAAGCTAAACATGACTGTCAATCTCCCTCGGACTGGGGCTCCATGCAAGATCTCACCTTGTGGGGTCTCAATGATCCTAAGAAAGGTGAGAAATCAGCCCAGAACTACACGGGAGTAGCTGGTCAATGACCAGAAAAGAGCTAGGACCACCATTTCCAAGGTTACTGTTGGTAATACACTAAGACGTCATGGTTTGAAATAATGCATGGCACAGAAGGTTCCCCTGCTTAAACCAGCACATGTCAAGGCCCGTCTTAAGTTTGCCAATGACCATTTGGATGATCCAGAGGAGTCATGGGAGAAAGTCATGTGGTCAGATGAGACCAAAATAGAACTTTTTGGTCATAATTCCACTAACGTGTTTGGAGGAAAAAGAATGAGTACCATCCCTACTGTGAAGCATGGGGGTGGTAGCATCATGCTTTGGGGGTGTTTTTCTGCACATGGGACAGGGGGACTGCACTGTATTAAGTAGAGGATGACCGGGGCCACGTATTGCGAGATTTTGGGGAACAACCTCCTTCCCTCAGTTAGAGCATTAAAGATGGGTCAAGGCTGGGTCTTCCAACATGACAAAGACCTGAAGCACACAGCCAGGATAACCAAGGAGTGGCTCTGTAAGAAGCATATCAAGGTTCTGGCGTGGCCTAGCCAGTCTCCAGACCTAAACCCAATAGAGAATCTTTGGAGGGAGCTCAAACTCTGTGTTTCTCAGCGACAACCCAGAAACCTGACTGATCTAGAGAAGATCTGTGTGGAGGAATGGGCCAAAATCCCTTCTGCAGTGTGCAAACCTGGTGAAAAACTACAGGAAATGTTTGACCTCTGGAATTGCAAACAAAGGCTACTGTACCAAATATTAACACTGATTTTCTCAGGTGTTCAAATACTTATTTGCAGCTGTATCATACAAAAGAATTGTTAAAAAATTATACATTATGATTTTTGGATTTTTTTTTTAGATTATGTCTCTCACAGTGGACATGCACCTACGATGACAATTTCAGACCCCTCCATGATTTCTAAGTGGGAGAACTTGCAAAATAGCAGGGTGTTCAAATACTTATTTTCCTCACTGTATGTCCATAAATCTAAACTCTTAAAATGAACGGAATGGAAGCGCCAATCAATCAATCAAAATTGTTAGTTTGGTTAAAACACATCGGTACCATCAAAAAATGCAAATTAATTAAGTTGAGAATATTGAGGTAAATATAATATAATAAATATATCCTGTAGCAGCACAATTCCTCCAGTGGGGTGCCATTTAACCATTGCAGAAGAAGGGGGCATAACAAGATGATTTTTTTCATCTATTCATTGATCTGGTAGAAAGCACCACAATGTCTAAAATGAAAACGTAAACGTGGTTATGTGGAGTGTTGTCCTTACGGTCAGGTGAGCTGGACAGACTGAGAGAGCCAGCCAACGTAAGGAGAGCAGGATCAGTCATCTTCAAACAGGGAGCCATGTTTTGATCTATGGGGCAGTTGACCTTTATAGCGACCTGGGGAGAGGGTTCAAATCATCTTTAATTGTTTCATAGCCCTGACTTTATCTACACATTTAAATTAACTGGTCCAAAGAAGTGTTAAAATAAAACAAGAAGCTGTTGTGTACCTCCTCAGCGAACCTGCGGGGGTTCTTATTAATAGCCCATGGGCAAAGGGCGACACCGCTCTGGGAGATGGCTCTCTTGAACAGCCCTTTGTTGTGGGGAGTGAGAGTCTGTGGGCAGATAATATGTTTTTTTTTTTTTTATAAATGAAGTTAGATTCAATTTCTTTTACCTTTTATGTAGTGTATGTATACAGTATATAATCAACATATCATTCCACATAATGAGTTAGACACTTAGAAAAAAAGCTTCTTCTCACCTGGAAGCTGACACTAGCTGCACCTGCAGACTCTCCAAAGATGGTGATGTTGTCAGGGTCTCCTCCAAACGAGCGGATGTTCCTTTTCACCCAGGCGATGGCAGCATGCTGGTCCCACAGGCCGTAGTTTCCTGAAGTGGATCAAACATTTCACTCAATCAGAATGACTTATTTAATGAATGTCACTGTTTGAAACTAGCACCTACCGGGTAAGTCAGAGTCTCCAGTGCTCAGGAAGCCCATAGTGCCCACACGGTATCCCAGTGTCACCACAATAACATTTCCTCTGTCGGCAATCTCCTGCCCACTGTACAGATAGTTGTCCAGGAAGTTAGCACCCATTGAGCCCCCAGCCAGGAAGCCTCCCCCATAGATCCAGACCATGACCGGCAGATCAGTGGACACTAGGAGACAGAGAAAATGAGAGCCAGTTGTAGAGTGTAGATCTAATATGGACGACTCTCTGTAGGCTTCTCTCAGTCTTTACCTTTGCTGCCGTGAGGAACCCAGATGTTAAGGTAAAGACAGTCCTCACTGCCTCTGGTGTCGGACATCAAGAGATTCACCTGAATGCATCTCTGCCTGTACTCAATGGCCTTCAGAATACCTGATTAAAGACACACACAGTAAGGGTAATGATGTACAATATGTTTTCATGACACAATACAAAAACCTTTTCAATTCAATTAGTTAAAAAATAAGGGGGGGGGGCAAAAGTGACTGATAGAGCTATAAATTGCTAAAGTAGCATACGTTGTGATGTGAATTATAGTTTGTGTTTTTTGTAAAAATCCAGTCGGGAATAAGTTAAATCAGACTACCCACCGTCCCAGCCAGGGTGACGCTTCGGTTTCTCAAACCTTCCAGGGACGGCAGCAAAAGGAATCCCCTTGAAAACGTCCATGCGACGGAATAAGCCAATACGAATGTTCTTACCCTCCACCATACCTCCCTCTGTGTACACCACGCCGAGCTACAGGAAGTCAAGCACAAAGAAATGTAATAAGATTGACTTGAAATGGTAGTAAAATCATTTTTTTACATACAACTACACCAAAGAAATGTAGCATACTGCATTTATATTTGTATTCTCTGTTTCCTTTTGGCATGTTTTGGGAAAAATGCAACACTGTAGCAATTTAAAAAATGCTTTGTTGCAAATAAAATGGTTAGAAGTTTGATGTGACACAGACATAGAAAGACTTTTGATAAAATGCAATACAATATACCCATCAGTGATTTATCCTATTTTCTTAATTAAGAATAGAAGCTTAATTTATGGACGTATCTCACTTTTTTTTAAAATACTGAATTGAGAATATTAACACACAGTTATTTGGATACACTAGAAGGACATTTGTGACACTTACAGAGGCCGCAGAGACCGTCTCCAGAAACACGGCAACAGCTACCAGAATCCCCAGCTTCACCATCATGACCGCTCTGTGACAATCAAGTTGATTGTCAACTAGACTTTTATAAAGGAGACCCCTCCCCTAAACAACACCTGATCCAGTGTTCAGTCAGCGGGAATGCTTTTTCCACTATTACATAACACATCATTTTTAAACCATCTTGTGTCAACAGCACTTTCCCCACTACTTCACACGGATGACCTCAAACAACTTCATTAAAATAACACGTGGTGATCAAACAAAAATGTAGGCATATTTTTATAGCTTGTAAACATGGAAGATAAGTTTTCAGTGGATTTTGGGAGGAAAAGTGCATGTTTAACAAACAAAAACAGTGATTAAAGACAACTCCAGATTTAAAAAATCCCTTCTTTCTCTAAAACATACACTAAGAAAAATCTAAAATTTGATATGTTGTTGTGTTTTCTTATGACACATGAAGAACTACAGTATCTTTTCAACCTCCACCCCACAAAAACTGCCAACATGCAAACTGACTAAAGAAGTGAAGTTGTGTGAGGATGTGTGTGAGGATGGTCCATTGCCATGGCCTTGGGCTAGACACTCAACCCCGAATTGCTGCTGATGCTGCATCTCAGTGTGTGAATGAGTGTGAATGTTTAACTGATGAACAGGTGGCACCTTGTATGGCAGCTTCAGCCACCAGTGTGTGAATACGTGTTAATTGTTGTCTGTACTGTGTAAAAGTGCTTTGAATAGTCATTAAAACTAGAAACGCAAAATATAGTAAATGCAGTCCTAAGCACTATATACATGCAGTCCTTTACATTACATTACAAAGGGTGAAAGGGGGCACCTTGGTCTTTGGCTTTGATATTGCCATTTGACTCTGTTGGAAGTTTCCTCTTAACCTAGGCCAAGAAGTATGTTAGAATCTGGGCCACACATTTTGAGTTAAAATTTAAATGTGAAATCAGTCTATTACTGTCACAAAGGAGGGCAACCTTGTACAATTTTAATATAAGGGAAATTATGTCATCACCAAAGCTTTCTTTTGGCATTAAGATTGTTTTGAGATTTCTAGTGCTGGGGGGAAAAACCTACACAGACATGCCTTGACCTTCCTGGAAAAGGTCTGTGTGACTGATGTTTGAGATGTGATTTTTCATTCTGTCCAACTGGACTCAAAGTTACACTGGAGCAATCCAAAAGTTAATCCTTGCTTTTCCTAACGCTGCAAAGCAGGACTGTAAATACCTTCTTCTGCAGAGATTACAATGAGGAGTTTTAGAAAATGAAAGTGGACATGAGCATCTCTCCAAAATGTTACATACCTATTTTACTATGGTCAGTGAGGGTATATCAGTCTAGTCGATAACCTACACACCAGCATCTTCATTGCTGTCCAAAAGAACCTGTATAGAAATGTGGACATATTACCATAGTGTAAAGGCTACATACATTATGGTTAGCCAGGGGCCAACAAAAACAAATGAACCACCAGGAAGACACAAATAAGTCAAAAACAACAAAACACTTTGCTCTATATGTCTCGTCTTGGTTCCTATATGAGATCATTATTAGTGTTTGTTGTAATGAATAAAACTTAATGTGGGCATGCCAATCCTATAAGCTAGTTGGGGTATTAATCAGTCAAATTCAAATTTCAATTACATTGACCAGATTATAAATAGGTTACCATTTTTTTAATAATAGCTCTATCAATATAAACCAACACAAAAACAGAATTTGTTGTTTAAGAAAAGCCAAGACAAAAATGGTGTTGAGTGGAGTAGAGCTTTGTTTTCCTACAGGTTTCTGAATACTGCTGAACAAATCCGGGAAGTGCAAATAATTTGTATAAAATGCATTACTTCAACAACTGAAGTTGGCTTCCAATACGCAGCTTCTGATTCGGCGGTAAAGGTGAAATATAAGGGAAACTTAAAGTTGATGTTAGCTTCCAATTCACTGCGTCCGATTCAGCAGTTCAGGTCATCTGTACGTTTTTTGCACCACTCACTGTTATGAAAGCATGTTAGACATTTTAGGAAAGTATTAATGATGTTTAAAACATATTTTTTTAGAAAGCTTATTTTATGTATGTACAATAAGGGAGACTGTTTTTTTCACATGTAGAAAACTAGGTCCAGATCCAAAGACCACTATACCTAGACATTACAAAGAATAAAGTTTTCACAAATCTAAAACCTATTTTTAAGAATCTGGGATCATTTCGTCCAGATTTGACGAGTCTAGGTAGAGGTTTCAGCTCTGGACCTGGTACAATGTGGTCTACATGTGTGGTCTACATACACTGCCTGAAACAACATCACTGTCATCATATAGGCTAGAAACTGGCTTACATTAGGCAGCATGTACGCGAGCTGGTAACAAAAAGGCAGTTCAATCTGAAAATGAATAAGGTACATCAATATTAACACTTTTAAAGTCTTTTTTTTACAATTTGGTTTATTTTGTTTTGCAAAGTTAACACTTGTGCGCCACCAATAATGTTTTGTAAATTAAGTTTCAAAATATGATTGTTCTCATCCAAAAACCAAACAAAACCAATACCAAGGTTTCATGCAAAGTAAATATGTTTAGCACTAAATATTAAAGAGGACTAACACATAATAATTAAAAACAACAATGAAATAGAATTTGTATTCATCATCAATTTATTTTTCATTAACCAATACTAATTTAATTCCTAAAGTCTTTAGGTCCACATGGCAGGTGCACAGGTGATTGCACATGGTCTTTACTCGGAAAAGGATATGGGAAGGTTGGGCAGGACGCTAGACCAGAAATGCACGTGACGCATTCTCAGCTTCTGTCCTACATAGTTCTTGTCCATCTTAGAATTGATCTCCAGGTATGGGTGTCCAGTGCTGGTGAACGTAGGCCAGGTAACCGGCACCTTCTCTCCTTCGTTAGGGTCCCTGTGGACATAACCAGAGAAAAAGACAGTTTTAGTTTTCTATTCCAATGTCTGATTCCGGTTGGTTTTATTTCTGTGATTCTCCTATGTTTATACCCAGTTTTGGCAAAGTTGGTCCAGTAGGCGATCATGTAGCCAGAGACGTCACGATGGCGAGGCCAGTACCCCAATGGCGTGGTGAAAGGCTTTCCGAACACGTACTGCAGGTCATCAGCGTGGTCGGCTCCCATCCAGCCGGGTAAGGGCCTACCAATACCCCCCAAACGGTTGGGCTGAGAGAAGAGGTACGAGTAGGTACGGCCAGTTCTTTGGTAAGACAAGGAGAGAAAAGGGATGACTACAACAAACGGGGCTACATAAAAATGGAGTGTGATAACAACAATTATTCTTTTCAGTGGTAAATAAAGTGAATTCATTAATTGATACATAAAAAGCCATTTAAAGTAATTAACTTAATTTGTATTTTAATTATGAAATCAAATATACTATGTTTTACAAATACCATTCAATGTTACAATTTTGTGTCATTCAATTATTACAAAAATAAAGTTAAAATGCAGAATAAAATTATTTTAAAACTTTTCTTTCTATTATTTTATGTATCAAACTGTCACACCTTTATTACTTTGGCTTCTGCTTTACGGTTTGATTTGTTATCCATTCTTAAGGGCTACCCGTCTTTAAAGACAAATGTATGTACAGCAAGATCTTATTCTCACGTGGCGTTGGCAGCATGAAGGTAGAGGGCAGCCTGAGTAGGAACCAGGAAGATGTAGTCTGTTCCAATCTCCACAACGGTTTTCTTGATGGTCTCCCTGCTGGGGTTTGAGCCCCAGGTGGAGGTGTATGTGGAGTAAGCGTTGTCCAAACCAGCCTTGCCCTTCTCCTTAGTGTAAGAAGCCAGGAGCCTCTTTACGTCGTCACTGCAATCAGGAAGGTTTGAAAATGAGGTCTGATAAAACACCATAGCAACACGTATCTAGTAAAACATACAGTGCTGCTGTGAGTAGAACCAATGCAGAGTTGTGAATGTTTCACACTTTGACCAAATGTCTTACACTCACATAGGTGTGTCCACCACAGGGGAGTTGATTGAGGGAACATCTAAACCAGTAAACACGTGTCCATCCATGTCGTTGACTCCGGCAATGTAGTCGATGGCAGCGGCATTGTGGAACAGTTTGGAAGGCTCATCCGGCAGGAAGTCCCCATCAATCACAGGAGACAGGAACAGGTTCCATACAAGTGGGTCTGACAGAGACAGACACAACCAGACACTATGTACACTATAGTCTAGTAGCCAACTAGGTGAACCCGGAAATGTTGAGTACACCAAAGTTTTATTGCAGAAATGTGAAGTATGGGTCCCCATTATACATAAACTGCTGGATGCTAATTTGCATATGTTGACCAATTTGCATAATTAGCATTATTAGCTTAACCGTCCAGTTTGACCACATATTTTGCACTGTATGGCCAATTTCTAAAATATGTGAGTGGTTTTAAAGGTTTTAGAGGATGCTGATTTAATGTCTGGCATTTTTAGATTTCAAAGAGCAAATTTTAGTACATATTGTGATTTATTTAGGCAAATTCCGATTACTCTCAGGCATAATTATAGGTTATTTTTATGATAAACACAATCTTACATTTCAGTATCATGAGTGCTCTTGTGAATGTTGCATTGTTTTCAAGGTGTAGTGAAGCTGAATCCCCTCCTGACACTTTTCGATTATATCCAATGCTTTTTGGATAAATGATGAATCTTTGTTTGGCTGAATGTTATGCATTTCTGGAGGAAAAAGCAATGCAGGTATTTGAAATAATTTGGATCCTGCAACTGTACAATACATATTAATGGGGTAGCTCTTTAAAACACCCAATGAGATGACATCACCTAAGCCCATCACCATGTGTGATCAACGAACTATGTAGAAATATACACTTTATACATGCCATACAAGACAGGTCCCGCAAGTTGCTAGGGCAACTCCCAAATGGCTGCCCATGTTGGTCTGCAAGTCGCAAGATCCAACAAGAACCCAGTTAAAACTCCGCCAGATGCAAGAATTAAAACTGAGTCTGGGCAAACCGGGTCAGCCCGCCAGATGCAAGGCTAACCAAGAAGGCCTCACCTCTGCACCACACAAAGCACACACTGGCAACCGCCTTCGGGCAAACTGCTATGCCTCGCAATTAATTGACAAAAGGCAGCCTCATCATCTTCACTATCCTCGTCTGTTCTGTCATCATCTTCTCCAGACCCTTCATCCCTCTCTTTGTGTTCTTGGTGTTGTGTAAGGATGTTGCAGCATAAACCATCATTGCCTTTGCAGGAACAATAACTGGTACAGGCCAGACCTACAGCTGTACAGCTGCACTTTGCTGATGTGCAAGGTTTCAACCCGGTTTTACAACCACAACTGACAACATCTAACAAAGCAGGATGAGCAACTGGACTTGAATCCTGGATGGGCATAATCAGTTCCTCTCCTTCCTTTAGGCCCATCTTCTTGTCCCATCCAAATAAGGTGTTATCCACAGCCGGTGGATCAGGCTGGTCTGCTACTTTCCATAGCAGTACCTGTAGGGCGGCACTTCTTCCATGAAAGCACGTATAGCGCTCTGTAGGAGGTAGTGTCTTCAGTGCTGGGGGCCTTTTGTGCCTTTGGTAAATTTCATACCTCCAAGGTTACAGAGTTCCTCTGATTGTACAGAGCCAGAAAGAAAGCCCTTGTTGCTTTTGTGATCTGTAACTTTGTAGCTTCTGCCTTTCCAATACAGTGGAGAAGCTTACCAGGTACGACTCTCATAGCCTTGAGTGCAGACACCTAACCCTTCCCAACAGGATGTGAGGTGGCATCACATCCCGAAAGAGCATGCATGGCCAGAATGAAACTACATTGGTCACCCAGATTCTCTGCAGTTGCATTTATGCTGAGAACAATGCCATTCAATTTTTCCATCTTCCAGCCTTACAACACCAATAAACCATAAGCACAAAGACATCTGTGTCATGAGGCCATGGTTCTCAGCAGAATGATGGAGTGCTTTCTTCAGGTAGGGAGTGAGTCCTTACCCCAAGTGAAGGAGTTTAAATATCTTGGGGTCATGTTCGCGAGTGAGGGGACAATGGAGCATGAGATTGGTCGGAGAATCGGAGCAGCGGGTGCGGTATTACATTCCGTTTATTGCACCGTTGTGACGAAAAAGGAGCTGAGCCAGAAGGCAAAGCTCTGGATCTACCGGTTAGTGTTTGTTCCTACCCTCACCCATGGTCATGAAGGCTGGGTCATGACCCAAAGAACGAGATCCAGGGTACAAGCGGACGAAATGGGTTTCCTCAGGAGGGGGGCTAGGATCTCCCTTAGAGATCGGGTGAGAAGCTCAGTCATCCGAGAGGAGCTTGGAGTAGAGCCGCTGCTCATTCGCGTCGAAAGGAGCCAGTTGAGGTGGTATGGGCGCCTCCTGGGCGCCTACCTAGGGAGGTGTTCCAGGCACGTCCAGCTGGGAGGAGGCCTCGGGGAAGACCCAGGACTAGGTGGAGGGATTCTATCTCCAACTTGGCCTGGGAACGCCTCGGGATCCCCCAGTCGGAGCTGGTTGACGGGAAAGGGAAGTTTGGGGTCCCCTGCTGGAGCTGCTGCCCCCGAGACCCGATATCGGATAATTTAAAATTAAGGGCTTAAAAGTAAAGCTATATTGACATTTTTTCAGGTTGTTAAAGGCATATTTAACTCTCCTTCATGCCGCTCTAAAATGGATTCCTACTGTTAAGCCAGGTTCATTCCAACTCTTGGTTAGACACTACATATCCATTGGGTCACTCAGGTAATTTAGGACCATTCTGATGTAGGATTTTAAAATTAAAGTCTTGAATGTCTAATTATTGGTATATTTTACATCGTTTTAAGGCTGTCAATGGCATATTTTACTCTTTTTCAGGCTACTCTAAAAAGGAATCCTGATACATATCCCTTTGGTCACTCAGGTAATTTAGGACCATTCTGATGTAGGATTTTAAAATTAAAGCCTTGAATGTCTAATTAATGGTATATTTTACATCTTTTTCAGGCTGTTAAAGCCATATTTTACTCTTTTTCAGGCTACTCTAAAAAGGAATCCTAATATTATGCCAGCTTCATTCCAAGTCTGGGGGAGACATCACCTATCCAGTGTGTCTCTCAGGTAATATCAAAGCATTCTGATGTACGATTTTGAAATTAAGGGCTTAAAAGTAAAGCTATATTGACATTTTTTCAGGTTGTTAAAGGCATATTTAACTCTCCTTCATGCCGCTCTAAAATGGATTCCTACTGTTAAGCCAGGTTCATTCCAACTCTTGGTTAGACACTACATATCCATTGGGTCACTCAGGTAATTTAGGACCATTCTGATGTAGGATTTTAAAATTAAAGTCTTGAATGTCTAATTATTGGTATATTTTACATCTTTTTAAGGCTGTCAATGGCATATTTTACTCTTTTTCAGGCTACTCTAAAAAGGAATCCTGAAGTTATGCTAGCTTCATTCCAAGTCTGGGGAAGACATCACCTATCCAGTGTGTCTCTCAGTTAATATCAGAGCATTCTGATGTACGATTTTAAAATTAAGGGCTTAAAAGTAAAGCTATATTGAGGCCACTCTAAAATGGATTCCTACTGGTAAGCCAGGTTCATTCCAACTAAGAGTTAGACAATACATATCCCTTTGGTCACTCAGGTAATTTAGGACCATTCTGATGTAGAAATTTAAAATTACAGCCTTGAATGTCTAATTAATGGTGTATTTTAAATCTTTTTCAGGCTGTTAAAGGCATATTTTACTCTTTTTCAGGCTACTCTAAAAAGGAATCCTGATACATATCCCTTTGGTCACTCAGGTAATTTAGGACCATGCTGATGTAGGATTTTAAAATTAAAGCATTGAATGTCTAATTAATGGTATATTTTACTCTTTTTCAGGCTACTCTAAAAAGGAATCCTAATATTATGCCAGCTTCATTCCAAGTCTGGGGGAGACATCACCTATCCAGTGTGTCTCTCAGGTAATATCAAAGCATTCTGATGTACGATTTTAAAATTAAGGGCTTAAAAGTAAAGCTATATTGACATTTTTTCAGGTTGTTAAAGGCATATTTAACTCTCCTTCATGCCGCTCTAAAATGGATTCCTACTGTTAAGCCAGGTTCATTCCAACTCTTGGTTAGACACTACATATCCATTGGGTCACTCAGGTAATTTAGGACCATTCTGATGTAGGATTTTAAAATTAAAGTCTTGAATGTCTAATTATTGGTATATTTTACATCTTTTTAAGGCTGTCAATGGCATATTTTACTCTTTTTCAGGCTACTCTAAAAAGGAATCCTAATATTATGCCAGCTTCATTCCAAGTCTGGGGGAGACATCACCTATCCAGTGTGTCTCTCAGGTAATATCAAAGCATTCTGATGTACGATTTTGAAATCAAGGGCTTAAAAGTAAAGCTATATTGACATTTTTTCAGGTTGTTAAAGGCATATTTAACTCTCCTTCATGCCGCTCTAAAATGGATTCCTACTGTTAAGCCAAGTTCATTCCAACTCTTGGTTAGACACTACATATCCATTGGGTCACTCAGGTAATTTAGGACCATTTTGATGTAGGATTTTAAAATTAAAGTCTTGAATGTCTAATTAATGGTATATTTAAATCTTTTTCACGCTGTCAATGACATATTTTACTCTTTTTCAGGCTACTCTAAAAAAGAATCCTGATGTTCTGCCAGCTTCATTTCAAGTCTCGGGAGACATTACCTATCCAGTGTCTCTCTCAGGTAATATCAGAGCATTCCGATGTACGATGTTAAAATTAAGGGCTTAAAAGTAAAGCGACATAGCCAAGTTCATTCCAACTCTTGGTTAGACACTACATATCCATTGGGTCACTCAGGTAATTTAGGACCATTCTGATGTAGGATTTTAAAATTAAAGTCTTGAATGTCTAATTATTGGTATATTTTACATCTTTTTAAGGCTGTCAATGGCATATTTTACTCTTTTTCAGGCTACTCTAAAAAGGAACCCTGAAGTAATGCTAGCTTCATTCCAAGTCTGGGGAAGACATCACCTATCCAGTGTGTCTCTCAGTTAATATCAGAGCATTTTGATGTACGATTTTAAAATTAAGGGCTTAAAAGTAAAGCTATATTGAGGCCACTCTAAAATGGATTCCTACTGGTAAGCCAGGTTCATTCCAACTCTGGGTTAGACAATACATATCCCTTTGGTCACTCAGGTAATTTAGGACCATTCTGATGTAGGAATTTAAAATTACAGCCTTGAATGTCTAATTAATGGTATATTTTACATCTTTTTAAGGCTGTTAAAGGCATATTTTACTCTTTTTCAGGCTACTCTAAAAAGGAATCCTAATATTATCCCAGCTTCATTCCAAGTCTGGGGGAGACATCACCTATCCAGTGTGTCTCTCAGGTAATATCAAAGCATTCTGATGTACGATGTTAAAATTAAGGGCTTAAAAGTAAAGCTATATTATTATTTTTTTAGGCTGTTAAAGGCATATTTAACTCTCCTTCATGCCGCTCTAAAATGGATTCCTACTGTTAAGCCAGGTTCATTCCAACTCTTTGTTAGACACTACATATCCATTGGGTCACTCAGGTAATTTAGGACCATTTTGATGTAGGATTTTAAAATTAAAGTCTTGAATGTCTAATTAATGGTATATTTAAATCTTTTTCAGGCTGTCAATGACATATTTTACTCTTTTTCAGGCTACTCTAAAAAAGAATCCTGATGTTCTGCCAGCTTCATTTCAAGTCTCGGGAGACATTACCTATCCAGTGTGTCTCTCAGGTAATATCAGAGCATTCCGATGTACGATGTTAAAATTAAGGGCTTAAAAGTAAAGCGATATTCTGATTTAGGATTTTAAAATGAAAGCCTTGAATGTCTAATTAATGGTATATTTTAAATGTTTTTCAGGCTGTTAAAGGCATATTTTACTCTTTTTCAGGCTACTCTAAAATGGAATCCTGATGTTATGCCAGCTTCATTCCAAGTCTGGGGGAGACATCACCTTTCCAGTGTGTCTCTCAGGTAATATTTGTTAAAATGCAGTTCTGGAATGTTAAGTTGCAGTTCTAGATCAATAGGTTGAAGTTTTAGAATTTGAACATGCATTGTCACCAGACTTTAGTATGATCTGAGGACCAGCAGGTCACCACAGGCCATGATCGTAGAATGAAGGCACATTTTAGTCTGGTAATTTACAGGGATGGAACTGCTAATCTTGCGATCTACAGCCGATCTTCCCAAATACAGCCACCTGATACTATGGAGAACTCACGGATTCCGACTCTTTAAAACACCACCGCCCAACGTGGGGCTCGAACCCACGACCCTGAGATTAAGAGTCTCATGCTCTACCGACTGAGCTAGTCAGGCACTTCTTAAGATTTTCAGTTGCGGTCCTAAAATGTTACTTACAATTTTTGAAATGTTACAATTCTAGAATGTTACTTGGCAGTTCTAGAATGTTAGGACAAAGTTCTAGAATGTTAAGCTGCCATTCTACAATGTTAGCTTTAAGCTCAAGAATGTTAAGCTGCAGTTCTGCAGTTACATTGTAGTTCTAGAATGGTAAGCTGCAGTTCTAGAAGGTTAGGTTTAAGTTCTAGAATGTTAAACTGCAGTTATGTACTGTTAAGTTGCAGGTCTGGAACAATAGGTTGTAGTTTTAGAATTTTAAGAGTTATGGTCCTAAAATGTTACTTACAGTTCTACAATATCTACAATACATATCCATTGGGTCACTCAGGTAATTTCGGACCATTCTGATGTAGGATTTTAAAATTAAAGCCTTGAATGTCTAATTAATGGTATATTTTACATCTTTTTCAGGCTGTTAAAGGCATATTTTACTCTTTTTCAGGCTACTCTAAAAAGGAATCCTAATATTATGCCAGCTTCATTCCAAGTCTGGGGGAGACATCACCTATCCAGTGTGTCTCTCAGTTAATATCAGAGCATTCTGATGTACGATTTTAAAATTAAGGGCTTAAAAGTAAAGCTATATTGAGGCCACTCTAAAATGGATTCCTACTGGTAAGCCAGGTTCATTCCAACTAAGAGTTAGACAATACATATCCCTTTGGTCACTCAGGTAATTTAGGACCATTCTGATGTAGAAATTTAAAATTACAGCCTTGAATGTCTAATTAATGGTATATTTTAAATCTTTTTCAGGCTGTTAAAGGCATATTTTACTCTTTTTCAGGCTACTCTAAAAAGGAATCCTGATACATATCCCTTTGGTCACTCAGGTAATTTAGGACCATGCTGATGTAGGATTTTAAAATTAAAGCATTGAATGTCTAATTAATGGTATATTTTACTCTTTTTCAGGCTACTCTAAAAAGGAATCCTAATATTATGCCAGCTTCATTCCAAGTCTGGGGGAGACATCACCTATCCAGTGTGTCTCTCAGGTAATATCAAAGCATTCTGATGTACGATTTTAAAATTAAGGGCTTAAAAGTAAAGCTATATTGACATTTTTTCAGGTTGTTAAAGGCATATTTAACTCTCCTTCATGCCGCTCTAAAATGGATTCCTATTGTTAAGCCAGGTTCATTCCAACTCTTGGTTAGACACTACATATCTATTGGGTCACTCAGGTAAGTTAGGACCTCTCTGATGTAGGATTTTAAAATTAAAGTCTTGAATGTCTAATTATTGGTATATTTTACATGTTTTTAAGGCTGTCAATGGCATATTTTACTCTTTTTCAGGCTACTCTAAAAAGGAACCCTGAAGTTATGCTAGCTTCATTCCAAGTCTGGGGAAGACATCACCTATCCAGTGTGTCTCTCAGTTAATATCAGAGCATTTTGATGTACGATTTTAAAATTAAGGGCTTAAAAGTAAAGCTATATTGAGGCCACTCTAAAATGGATTCCTACTGGTAAGCCAGGTTCATTCCAACTCTGGGTTAGACAATACATATCCCTTTGGTCAGTCAGGTAATTTCGGACCATTCTGATGTAGGATTTTAAAATTAAAGCCTTGAATGTCTAATTAATGGTATATTTTACATCTTTTTCAGGCTGTTAAAGGCATATTTTACTCTTTTTCAGGCTACTCTAAAAAGGAACCCTGAAGTTATGCTAGCTTCATTCCAAGTCTGGGGAAGACATCACCTATCCAGTGTGTCTCTCAGTTAATATCAGAGCATTTTGATGTACGATTTTAAAATTAAGGGCTTAAAAGTAAAGCTATATTGAGGCCACTCTAAAATGGATTCCTACTGGTAAGCCAGGTTCATTCCAACTCTGGGTTAGACAATACATATCCCTTTGGTCAGTCAGGTAATTTCGGACCATTCTGATGTAGGATTTTAAAATTAAAGCCTTGAATGTCTAATTAATGGTATATTTTACATCTTTTTCAGGCTGTTAAAGGCATATTTTACTCTTTTTCAGGCTACTCTAAAAAGGAATCCTAATAGTATGCCAGCTTCATTCCAAGTCTGGGGGAGACATCACCTATCCAGTGTGTCTCTCAGGTAATATCAAAGCATTCTGATGTACAATTTTAAAATTAGAGGCTTAAAAGTAAAGCTATATTGAGGCCACTCTAAAATGGATTCCTACTGGTAAGCCAGGTTCATTCCAACTCTGGGTTAGACAATACATATCCCTTTGGTCACTGAGGTAATTTAGGACCATTCTGATGTAGGAATTTAAAATTACAGCCTTGAATGTCTAATTAATGGTATATTTTACATCTTTTCAAGGCTGTTAAAGGCATATTTTACTCTTTTTCAGGCTACTTTAAAAAGGAATCCTAATATTATCCCAGCTTCATTCCAAGTCTGGGGGAGACATCACCTTTCCAGTGTGTCTCTCAGGTAATATCAGAGCATTCCGATGTACGATGTTAAAATTAAGGGCTTAAAAGTAAAGCGATATTCTGATTTAGGATTTTAAAATGAAAGCCTTGAATGTCTAATTAATGGTATATTTTAAATGTTTTTCAGGCTGTTAAAGGCATATTTTACTCTTTTTCAGGCTACTCTAAAATGGAATCCTGATGTTATGCCAGCTTCATTCCAAGTCTGGGGGAGACATCACCTTTCCAGTGTGTCTCTCAGGTAATATTTGTTAAAATGCAGTTCTGGAATGTTAAGTTGCAGTTCTAGATCAATAGGTTGAAGTTTTAGAATTTGAACATGCATTGTCACCAGACTTTAGTATGATCTGAGGACCAGCAGGTCACCACAGGCCATGATCGTAAATGAAAGACTTGAATGTCTAATTATTGGTATATTTTACATGTTTTTAAGGCTGTCAATGTCATATTTTACTCTTTTTCAGGCTACTCTAAAAAGGAACCCTAAAGTTATGCTAGCTTCATTCCAAGTCTGGGGAAGACATCACCTATCCAGTGTGTCTCTCAGTTAATATCAGAGCATTTTGATGTACGATTTTAAAATTAAGGGCTTAAAGGTAAAGCTATATTGAGGCCACTCTAAAATGGATTCCTACTGGTAAGCCAGGTTCATTCCAACTCTGGGTTAGACAATACATATCCCTTTGGTCACTCAGGTAATTTAGGACCATTCTGATGTAGGAATTTAAAATTACAGCCTTGAATGTCTAATTAATGGTATATTTTACATCTTTTTAAGGCTGTTAAAGGCATATTTTACTCTTTTTCAGGCTACTCTAAAAAGGAATCCTAATATTATCCCAGCTTCATTCCAAGTCTGGGGGAGACATCACCTATCCAGTGTGTCTCTCAGGTAATATCAAAGCATTCTGATGTACGATGTTAAAATTAAGGGCTTAAAAGTAAAGCTATATTATTATTTTTTTAGGCTGTTAAAGGCATATTTAACTCTCCTTCATGCCGCTCTAAAATGGAGTCCTACTGTTAAGCCAGGTTCATACCAACTCTTTGTTAGACACTACATATCCATTGGGTCACTCAGGTAATTTAGGACCATTTTGATGTAGGATTTTAAAATTAAAGTCTTGAATGTCTAATTAATGGTATATTTAAATCTTTTTCAGGCTGTCAATGACATATTTTACTCTTTTTCAGGCTACTCTAAAAAGGAATCCTAATATTATGCCAGCTTCATTCCAAGTCTGGGGGAGACATCACCTATCCAGTGTGTCTCTCAGGTAATATCAAAGCATTCTGATGTACAATTTTAAAATTAAGGGCTTAAAAGTAAAGCTATATTGAGGCCACTCTAAAATGGATTCCTACTGGTAAGCCAGGTTCATTCCAACTAAGAGTTAGACAATACATATCCCTTTGGTCACTCAGGTAATTTAGGACCATTCTGATGTAGAAATTTAAAATTACAGCCTTGAATGTCTAATTAATGGTATATTTTAAATCTTTTTCAGGCTGTTGAAGGCATATTTTACTCTTTTTCAGGCTACTCTAAAAAGGAATCCTGATACATATCCCTTTGGTCACTCAGGTAATTTAGGACCATTCTGATGTAGGATTTTAAAATTAAAGCATTGAATGTCTAATTAATGGTATATTTCACATCTTTTTAAGGCTGTTAAAGGCATATTTTACTCTTTTTCAGGCTACTCTAAAAAGGAATCCTAATATTATCCCAGCTTCATTCCAAGTCTGGGGGAGACATCACCTATCCAGTGTGTCTCTCAGGTAATATCAAAGCATTCTGATGTACGATGTTAAAATTAAGGGCTTAAAAGTAAAGCTATATTATTATTTTTTTAGGCTGTTAGCTGGCTCTAAAAAGGAATCCTGATACATATCCCTTTGGTCACTCAGGTAATTTAGGACCATTCTGATGTAGGATTTTAAAATGAAAGCCTTGAATGTCTAATTAATGGTATATTTTAAATGTTTTTCAGGCTGTTAAAGGCATATTTTACTCTTTTTCAGGCTACTCTAAAAAGGAATCCTGATACATATCCCTTTGGTCACTCAGGTAATTTAGGACCATGCTGATGTAGGATTTTAAAATTAAAGCATTGAATGTCTAATTAATGGTATATTTTAAATCTTTTTCAGGCTGTTAAAGGCATATTTTACTCTTTTTCAGGCTACTCTAAAAAGGAATCCTAATATTATGCCAGCTTCATTCCAAGTCTGGGGGAGACATCACCTATCCAGTGTGTCTCTCAGGTAATATCAAAGCATTCTGATGTACGATTTTAAAATTAAGGGCTTAAAAGTAAAGCTATATTGACATTTTTTCAGGTTGTTAAAGGCATATTTAACTCTCCTTCATGCCGCTCTAAAATGGATTCCTACTGTTAAGCCAGGTTCATTCCAACTCTTGGTTAGACACTACATATCTATTGGGTCACTCAGGTAAGTTAGGACCATCTCTGATGTAGGATTTTAAAATTAAAGTCTTGAATGTCTAATTATTGGTATATTTGACATGTTTTTAAGGCTGTCAATGGCATATTTTACTCTTTTTCAGGCTACTCTAAAAAGGAACCCTGAAGTTATGCTAGCTTCATTCCAA
>JAQOOF010000761.1:12500-18803 GCA_029931835.1 Etheostoma nigrum | reverse complement strand
TTGCAATTATATACGGCGGTAACTTTACACTTGTCTAAAACAGCTGAACTTGATGGTGCAGTAGTGCCATGAGGCTGATGTGAGTACAAAAAGGAACAGAAGTGAAATTAAACTAAACCCCAGAGGTTCAGGAAGCAGCTACAGAAGCAGTGAGAGCTGAACCCAGAGAGACTTCTAGAAATGGAGCTGGAGGAAAGTTAAGAGAGAGTTATTATAGTCTAAGTAGGGGCGGAACACAAAATCCTGGTCCCTGTAAAAAGGCATTTTCTATAGTCCCCCCCCCCCCACAACCACATCTATTCATTCTAGGATCTTTTTGGGCCCTCCCCTGGGTACACAGTCCCCCACCCCTCCACCCCAGTCCGACGCCCCTGAGTATAAGCATTAACGATCATCTTCCTTTATGTTTGAGACGTAAGGGGTCAAAGAGTTCACGTGCTGGTCCAAAGAAAACATTCCTGATTGAAAGTGACACTTTTGACCAAAAACTTCCAGGAACTTTGGAACCAAATTAATGAAATTAAGGAATTAAATTCAGGAACTGAACGTCTATTCTGTAAATTCGTGTTTGAAACCATGTGAAACACAGAATTATACATATCAAAATACAAAAAGCCAAGACAGAAAAGATATGAATTCCTTGTTGTTGTTCTGTTTTCTGTCCTGCAGGTTCATTGGGAGACAAAAGTGACCCAGCAGGAAGGAGCCAGACCCCCAATGTAACACTAACTTATTAACTTTAGTTTTACAGTTATTTTTGGAATTTATGGTCAATAAACCTCATTTATAGGAAAATCTACCTAATGTTTGAGTTAGAAAAGCAGAAATTAGGAATTATTGAGACTAAAATTATAGGAATGGATGTTGATGATAATCACAGACTGGAATATGTCAACTTTTACTCAATACTATTTCAAAAACACTTCCATTTGTTTTACAATGCTATAAAATTGAATAAGACGCCCCAAAATTAATGAAAGTAGAGATTTGTACTTGGCAAAGAGCGTTGGGTGGAATCAATCATGTTATTTTGGGGAATTATAAAGAACATTGATATAGGACAACATGAGGACAACATGAGGACAACATGAGGACAACATGAGGATATCATGAGGGCAACATGAGGACAACATGAAGACGACATGAGGACAACATGAGGACAACATGAAGACAACATGAGGGCAACATGGGGACAACATGAGGACAACATGAGGACAACATGAGGGCAACATGGGGACAACATGAGGACAACATGAGGACATGAGGGCAACATGGGGACAACATGGGGACAACATGGGGACAACATGAGGACAACATGAGGGCAACATGGGGACAACATGAGGACAACATGAGGGCAACATGAGGGCAACATGGGGCCAACATGAGGACAACATGAAGACAACATGAGGACAACATGAGGGCAACATGAGGGCAACATGAGGACAACATGAGGACAACATGAGGACAACATGAGGGCAACATGAGGGCAACATGAGGACAACATGAGGACAACATGAGGGTTAAAGGAATGTACTGTATGTGTGTGTGTGTTCAAATACGGCTTCTGGAAAGAAAATAAAGGACAACATGTGAATGACTAAACAGACATTAATGAAGAAGTTCCCCAGCACACTGGCCAGGAGTCCTTCATGATGTCCTACTGTCTCTAACATCTCTCTCAGATAAGGCCGGGAATGATGGGAATGTCTTGCTGCTTGTCTGAATCTCTGGGATCTCCGTCTTCTTCATTTTCAATCATGTTGTCGTCCATACTACTATGTGCTAACGTTAGCGCCATCAAGCTGCAATGATTTGCTGCAAATGAATGCAGATTGCGCAGAATCTGTCGAGTCGTCTCAGTGGTGCGTCAGGTGCAACGTACAGGACAGTCCCATCCAGTTAGAGTGAGTACGGTAATAACGATAACTCCAGTGAAATGATTGGAAACTTGTTATGAGGACTAGATGAGGACTGGATTTAAAGTTGATTCTGGTTTCCAACTTGGCCCCAGGTGTGTGTGTTATCACACGGACGGAGACAACCTCTCTCTGTTGATGCTTTATTACAATCAAGCATCATGTAACCTAGGTAACAGGTGAAGAACACACAACAGAACCACTAATTTACTTACTTTAAATGTGCCAAAACTAAAAAGACAAACATCCACCTCTCCACAGCAACAACTAAAACTACCGCTACGTCTCCTCAGGTTAGATGTTGAGTTGTTGGACGCTCACATGTCCGTTTGTTTTGGTCGACACTAAACACAGCACAATGTAGCTGCTGTTACCACTTTATTAAAAGGTAACCATGCTTTCACTATGAGGTTCCTCCTGGTCTGCGTTACCTTGGCGACGGTTGAATCTGACATCTTTGTTTTGCTACGACTGTAAAGCTAACCTGGCCCGCCGCTGAGATCGAGTATGGTTACGTGACTGCACAACGACGTGTGATTGGTGGAACACAGTCACGTGGTAGAGCCTTCAGCGGAAGACTCTCTCTGTCTCTCTCTCTCTATCTCTCTCTCTCTGTCTCTCTCTCTCTGTCAAAATAAAACATTACAATGAGACGTACGCTGGGGTAAAAACGATGACGCGTAGAATACCAAAGAGGTAAAAAGTAAAGTAAGGAGCTCATTGTAGCCTGATGTAGCGGAGGAAGAGTACAGTTTCTTCTTCACTAATCTACTCAAGTACAAGTACAAGTATAGTGATTTAAAACTACTCCTAGAAGTACAATTTCTTCAAAAACATACTCAAGTAAATGTAACGGAATAAATGTAGCTCGTTACTACCCACCTCTGGTACTAATACACTGTAAAAAAAATACTCTGTTGCACATGTCCTGCATTGGAAATGTTACTTAAGTAAAAGTCTGTAATTATCATCAGGAAAATGTAATTAAAGTATTAAAAAGTCAAAGTAAATCCTCACATTTTAGAAACTGGAAACAATCCAAACAGTTGTGTGTTTATTGGAATGGAGCCCATTTATTTATTTGTCTGACCATTCAGGGTCAGAAGACAACATTGATATTTTTGTTATCTTACATATTGTGACAAAGTTGTTATGAAATTGTTCTTAGTTTCTGTCCAGGAAGTAAAGTCATGGTAGGAATCGGACTAGAAGAGAAAAAGAGAAAAGCACGTCTGTACCATTTCTAACTCAGCTCAACTCTAAACTTCATACAATCACATTATAGAGAGAGAGAGAGAGAGACAGAGAGAGAGAGGTACTTTTAATTCCGTGTGCCGATGTGCTGCAATACTAATGTTTTTTTTACTTATTATTATTATTCCGCCTGTATTTTGTCCTGCTACTAGTCACGGAGCGTTGCCAACACACGCACACAAAATACATCGAAACGTGTGTAATGACCGGGAATGGTGGGCTATGACTTTTCAAAGAGATTTGCCATGCGGTTTTCATGAAATTGCCAAAAAACCATAGCAAGAAGTTCTGACACAAACACACACCTATGATGAGACTCTTCATTTGGCTCTATACACTAAAAGGACTGTTTTTTAAATGGAGTTTGGTTGGTTCAGGGCTAGGTGTAAAATAGATTTGAAAAAGGTCTCTGAAAGGTTAAGACACGTAACACTTATTACTTTTAGTTTTATTGTTATTAGGATGCGCACCAAGTAGCAGGCACACTGTTAAAATTTCAGAGGAATTTTCTAGTTGAGTATTATTATTTTCTCCTACTTGCCTATTGGACTTTTAATTCTCTACTTTGCATATTCATATTAATTAAACAAAATATTATGAATAGTCTATGACATTTTAAAGTGGATAAATCAGAGACTTTGTTGATCCGGTGGTGAAACCCGGCTGCAAAGTCCAACTTTTCTATTTTGGAAGTCACTCTGCTGACGGCACAGTGAATGATCCACGTTGATGGATTAGAGAGTTGAGGTTGTTCTTGATATTTAAAAAATAACTATTTAAGCCTTTAATCGGTTCATAATTAGAGTAAACAGTATTCATAAAACTCGTCAGAGCTTTTGGTCCATTACATGGGTTAAGAGGATTAAAATCAACAAACACACTACAGCCTTTAATTTCATTATTTGTCATATAATCGCTTCCTGGGTTGTGAAGGCCGCTGATGTGGAGATGTGTACACACATATGAATTGGTCTTGTAGGTCTTGTATTTCTCCAGCAGACGATCCAGGTCTTGCAAGTACATATCAATGGCAGCTTTGATAGCGTTAACGTAGTCTGATGCAGGTGTACCAGTCTGAACATCCAGCCGAGCCCCGTGGATCAACATCTGGATGTGGAAGGCGGCTCCGTTGACCCAGCTCTTGAACCCGCGGCTGCTCATCTGTCCGTCATGCTGCAGGGAGTTTCTGAGGATGGTGAGGTGGTTGCTCAGCTGCTGTTCCAGTCTCCTCATTTCCGCTCGTAATCGCTGGTTATTGTTCATGAACATGCGATGGCGTCTAAAATACTCGGACATTGTATCTCGGACACTCGAAGCTTTCTCTTCCCCGAACACACGACGTAACATGTTGTATGTATGATCACTTGTCTGAGAGCCGCTCTTGATGACGAGCTCTATGATCAAGGAAATCATCAAAGCTCCAAGTCCAACAGCATGCGGGACTGTAGTCATCGGAGCCAAAACGGATCCCAGCCTGCCGACGTAACCTGGCACCGTGTAGAGCATCTGATTAGAGAACGTCTGCAGCACCGCGTTGGAGTCGGTACCAGAATATTTCAGCAGAGACTCATCTATGCCCACATCTGGTAGGAGGCATGGTCCAGTCTGTAAAACTTTTTTATAAATCAAAAGAGCAATCCTGTCGTAGTCCTCTTGTGACCAATAGGAGCCCATGATTATTCCTCTCGATCTGGGATCGCTCACACAAAGTTCAGACTGAACACTATAATCAGAATGTACTGAGATGAAATCCAGCCGCTCCCTCACATATTACCAGGACGACAACTCCAGCAGCCAATCAGAACTCTGGAAAAGTCAGGCGTGTGTGTTGACTTGTCTCTAAAGTCCAATGTGTCCAAGGTCCAGAAAGACAGATGGTGCTGCATGACTCTACATTTATAGTTTGCTGTTCAAATACAACCCACTTGCAATGATTCCAGATTGTTCTTTCATGTGCATTATAAGTGTTTTATAAGCTACATAATTAAAGAAAACCTTCCCAGAATGCACCTCTGAAACGGGACAAAGCCAGAACCATGAACAGGATATTGACTTGACCTACTTCAGCATTGCCAATTAATTATTTGTAATTCTACTCTGATTGTAAGTATTTCTGATTATAGTTTGCTGTTCAAATACAACCCACATGCAATGATTTCAGACGACAACTCCAGCAGCCAATCAGACCTCTGGAAATGTCAGGCGTGTGTGTTGACTTGTCTCTAAAGTCCAATGTGTCCAAGGTCCAGAAACACAGATGGTGCTACATGACTCTACATCTATAGTTTGCTGTTCAAATACAAACCACATGCAATGATTTCAGGTTGTTCCTTCATGTGCATTATAAGTGTTTTTTAATTACATTTCAACGATGTAGAACAGCAAAACAAAACAAGGCACATCAATAAGTACAACTAGGCATTTGAAGATATTCCAAATGTAGATATTAGTTAGTTAGTGGTATGTTTTACTGCTGTGGTAACACACTGACTCCCATCATGGCATTTAAGAAAAAAAAGAATAATATTAAGGAGTGACAAACTAGATACTCTGCGTGCAGAATGTTCCCTCCTTCCAGAATATGATCAGTGACCTTATTGAAATTAGATTAGAAAGAAAAATTAAAAAAGGAACCCCCCCCGCCCCAGAAACTGTATAAATGAGCCCCGAATCTTTACAAAAGCATTATGTTTCCCTTTAACCCTTGTGTTGTCTTCCCATTGACCTGCAACTGTTTTATTATGGTTTTTAATTATGTGTTAGTCATTTTTTTTTAACAAATTCTTTTTCGCTTTTTTCTAATGTTTTTGATGTTTCATTGTCACTTTTTCAGATTTGTTTTGGTACATTTTTCAGCGTTAAAAAAATATTTTTTTTGTTTGTTTTTTCTGCTTTTTTGTAGTTTTTTTCAACATTTGTGACATTTTTCAACAATCTCTTCTGATATAGAAAGTTTTTGTAAACCGGTCAAATTTGCCCCGAGGACAACACGAGGGTTAACAACATATGTAAGTTTCTCTGGGGCAAGGCATTGCAGCCCTTCAGATTTCCATGACAAGAAGACGAAATATGACCAGATTCTTCCTGCTGTTGTTTAGTGTGCAGCTTGCTGGGAGATATCCAAAAATACAAA
>JAQOOF010000761.1:0-10000 GCA_029931835.1 Etheostoma nigrum | reverse complement strand
TACATTCAGAGGAAGCGTCTCTGCTGGTGAGTGACGTCATGGCGCCCTCTGGTGGACAGAGCAGGAACTACACGCAGAGCGCCAGGACACAATTACACACATTAAAACATGTTTACAGGTTTATTATCTTAATTTAAATGTTTTTATCTTGTACACCGACCCCACTTCATAAATTTATATTTATTTTATTTTTTAGTATTTCTCTAGTACTACTATATCCGTTTGTTTTAATCAGTATTATTGATGAAGTAGGGTGGGGGGTGGGGGGGGGGCATTGTGGCACTGACAAAATAAAAAAGTCACATTATATTTCAACTTTGGCTACAAAACTCTTTTACAGCGTGACAGCAGGCTGAAGTCTTATTTTTTTAATGCTTATCACATCGAGCTCAGTTGTACTTTTAAGCACTACAAGCAGCAGGATAATATTCATAAAGCAGTTTATATGTTTCACATTCATCCATTCACACTCACCCTCAGCCCGATGACAGCGAGCTACCATGCAAGGTGCTGTCTGACCATCGGGAACAATTTGGGGTTCAGTGTCTCGCTCAAGGACACGTGGACGTGTGGACAAGAGGAACCAGGGATCAAAACACCGACCCTTCAACATCTGGGTCAACATTTTATTTTGAAGGAGACATATCATGCAGCCATTCAGATCCATGCTGGATATTCCTCCGCTGCAGGCAGAGATTGATCATGGAGGTGGAACAACATCCATCACAGATCTTTTTTATAAGGACGACGCCAGAAAAGAGAAGACATGGAGTTTAATTACAGGAGTGCTTGGAGAGGACGGATACGAGTTTAACCCTCGTGTTGTCCTCGTTTCTAATTGTTTTACATCACAAATATGGATTTCTTTCAACTAAATTGCCCAAAAATAACATGGATGATTCCATATAACATTCTCCAGGTAAATTAATGATTACTTTAATATAATTTTGAGGGTGGTTTATTTGATCTTATAGCATCTGAATTATTTTTTTTAATTTTTTTCAAAACTGTATCCACTCAACATCCTCCGATCTTAACTATTAGTCAAAATAATTAATAATTTCTGCCTTTTGAACTAAAAACGTATGTATAATTTTATATAAAAGAGGTTTGTTGACTATGAATGCCAAGAATCAGTGTAAAACCTGTTATTAAACCAGCTCAAGTTTTACAAAAAAGCGCCAAAAGCTGGAAAATAAATCAGAAAAAGTGACAAAAACGATGGAAAAGCACAAAAAAAATCAGTTTTGACTTGAAGGGCAAGTTCACGTTTAACAGGAAGACAACACAAGGCTTAATAAACACGGATTTGTTCTGGAAAGCACTTTTAGAAACTATCAAATCTGCTTCTCCCAGTGTGGAACGGCGCGGGGCGGAGGACGGGACAAACGAGGAAAGGAAGCAAGGGAAGGAAACAAGGATGCAATTAACCGACCTGAGACGTATCGGAGGGGATGTCAAATCTGATTGGTTGTTGAAACTGACTGGGTTTTCCCACCGTCTGAGCTCCAGATACATACATGTTTGTGCACAGCACTAAAAAAAGAGTTTTTCATAATATGTCCCCTTTAAGATTTAATATACTGACAATGGTGGTTTCCTGTAGCTTAGTAGTATTAAATAATCATATGAGAACATAAACAGTCCCGTTCTTCACCAGCTGCCTGGAAGATTTTAGAATTTAAGATTTTATTAATAATGTTTTTTTTTTTACTTCATATTCAAAGTATTCACGTTACTTAAAGCACCCAATGACCACTTATAGTAACTTATAATCACATTATGATGCATTATAAATTTATTATAATGTATACACTATGATCCTGGAAAGAATATAGTAGTCTGGGAGTGATGAGCAATTATAGAGTATTGATAATTAACCTTATTTATGTGATTGTAAAGCATTCTGATTATTCAGAAGTGCTTATAACTACACTTATAGAGCATTATAAGCTGATTAAAACACATATTAACGCATTTATAAAGCATTATAGAGACAGGCGTCATAGAAATGTACCAAAGCTGCAGTATAACGTCCTCAACAACAGTCCAGTGGGACATTTTATGACTTGACACTGAGCTTTGTGAAATTCAAACTTTTCATTTAATTACTGCTGGTCGTTGTTTTGGGATTGTCTCTTCTTTTCTGCAGGAAGAAAATATATATAAGTTATATTCAAGAAAACCCAAACCCATGTGTAAATCCCAACAGCTGAGAAGATAAAAACGGTCTAAAAGACTGTGAACATGAGATTCATATAAATAATCAGTTGTGTCCTCTTTTCATGATGAATATGTTGATTTGTCTTACCTTTAATTGTTTTAGTATGAGGTAAAGCTTGGTTATAATCAGAGCTAGAGTGGCGCCGATAAAACCAATTACAAAAACAGCACCGATCCATCGATGGCGCAACCCTGAAACAGAAGATAAGAAGTTGATGTAACACTCGGAGTGTAACGCAGATCACAAACAGCAGACTGGACCGACCCTAGAGAAGATGTTAGTGGTGGGGACGGGACTCGCTCCAACTCTCTGCAGTCTGAGGGAAGCTTTGTGATCTGCGATGCTGCAGAGCTGCAAACTGTTGCATCTTCAAGGTTTCTCTACCAGAAAGAGACCGAGGTCAAGGTCGCCGTCACTCGCACCCCCGGGGTCAAACCAGCCGCCGGCAGAGCCAAGTCAACGTAAGCATGGCAGACTTTACCTTTATTTTTACAGGCAAGTCAGTAAGAACAGGTTCCTATGGGAGGGGGGGGGGCTGACTTATATACATACTGTGTAAAATGACATTAAATCCAATTTAAAATACAACACAGACAGCCGTCAACAGGTGTAACGGGAGAAGTGGACAGGTACATATAAGAAAGGGACAAAACATATTATTAATTAATTATTAATAAAAATATTATTATGTGGAAAAACAACTGCATGTGTCAGTGAACACATGTTAGATGGTGTTTTTGAAAGATGAAATGGAAATACAGTATGTTTTGTTTTGTTTGCAGAGCAATCCAGTCGTTGGAGACGGGTATGGCTGCAGCCTGGAGCGTCCTATGTCATACTCCAGGCTGCAGCCATACACTCTTGGATTGATGGGGGGGGGCGAACCGGATATCAGAATCTGTGTCGACGTTATCAAGTCGTTCACCAAATAATGTCAGATAATTTAAATGAAATGAGCTGGTTTGACAATAGAGACAAGAGAAAATAGTATAATATATATATATATATATATATATATATATATATATACTGTATATATAGTCCAGAACGCAGGACCTGCTTCCCCGCCCCCCCGACACAGACCAATAAGTGCTGGCTGAGTATCTCCACTTGATGCTACTTTATACATTTTACTTCACTACATTCATCAGACATATTCAGTATAATTAATTTCATCTTACATATGTATAAAACATAATATATAATACTTGTTTGGTCTTTAACCAGCTGGCCGCCAGTTTCTTCGGCTATGTAGCACCAATTAATATATATATATAGTATATATATATATATATATATATATATATATATATATATATATATAAATAAAGCGCCATTCTTCTGTGTAGACAGCCCAGTTTTATAAAAAATCAACCCAGTTTTCAGCGGTAAAATACTGTATAGAATGTGAGTACTGCTTCTAATAATGACCTCGGGGGGGACATCCAGTGAGAGATGTCCGTCAGACAGGCCGAGGACGAGCTGCTACCTGGGTGTTAGACCGGGGAAAAGAGAGAATTAGATGAGTGTCGTCTGCGTAGCTGACCACAGAGGAGAGAAGCATACGTGAAGTTTATTTGTGGAATAATTACGCCTGGCATGACCAGATATTTTATAAATATTTTAAATAACACAAAACAACTAAATGGTGGTAGGTTAGACCTCTGATTTCATATACTGCTTTAGTTAAAACATATTTTCAGAGCTCTGACTCTCACCTGAGGCCATTGTCGACGCATATGCAGGATGCAAAACAACGTTACTGTTGGACATGTTACAATAACTGTTGCCTAAATGTGTAAATGTGTATATACATTTGCTGTGAGCTTACTAATTGATTGCACGTTTTGTGCAGATTTGGACTTTTATACGTTTCATTCCACTTTGTTTAAATGGCGAGGGGGATCTACTGATCGCTGTGGATTACTTTGCTTATATATTATTGTGACTGCGCTTGGTTTCTGCGTTTTGGAGAGGCATCTCAACAGACTCTAGGTCAAACACTGAGGGTTCACTGTTACATTTTAATTTAATCAAATCCAAAAAACATGGAGGAGGATTGGATTTGGAGTGGGGGGGGGGGGCAGAAGCTCAGTCCGTAGGGAGTTGGGTTGGGAACCGGAGGGTCAGTGGTTGAAGATGGTGGTGGACCGGGCACTGCCATGGGCAGCCCCCCCCCACTCTGACATCTCTCCATTAGTGCATGTATAGGTCCTGAGCATGTGTGTGTAGTTCAGGTCTGTGTGTAATAACAACAGAGTGTAAATTGTAATTTCTCCTAGTGGGACTAATAAAGGAAACATTAATCTTAATTGATCTTAATTTTGGTCTCATAGAAGAAGCTTTTGGCTGCAGAGCTAGAGGCAGTGAAGGAGGAGAGAAGCGATTGGTAGTAAGCAGGTCGTCAGGGTGTTTTGATTCTCGCTACTTCCTTTGAGTAAGAGAGAGTGAGAAAGGAAGAAAGTAAAAGAAGGAAGTCAGATGACTTCTCTGTCTGAAGTCGCCAAGAGGAAGCAGTGGAGGGGCATTTTCAGGGATTTTAGAAAGGAGGACCTCTAATTTCTCCAAGAACTCTCCCAAAGGTCCTGGTGGACGGTAGATAACAATGTTTAACTGCACCAGATAACTTATGGTCACACAGTGTGGAATTCAAAAGAAAGTGAAGAAATGTGGCAGATGGTGGAGAGAAAACCTCCATTTGGGGGTGATAGGCTTGTGTCCCCGCCTCTACAAGTGGGTCTGGGTGTTTGGGTGAAAGAGCAGACCAAGGAGAGAGCAGCAGGGGTGGATGTGTGGAGCTGGTGGGGTAGATGAGGGTGCTTTGGATCTGGTACTGTTGTGAACATGTCCGAGGCTGATAGGAAACATGAACAGGAATGGAAAATCTGCACATGATTGAAAAGGTAAATAAATACTTAGCTCACCTAGTCGTCCCAAAACACTCCCGCCTAGACCCTTTCGTAGACTCGTTTCTCCTTCTGAGTCTTCGTGGGAGGAGTCTGACGCTGGAGCTGCCCCTTCAAACAAATACCAGTTGTTAAATACTAGAGTTGATGAAGGTTGGCTGCAGCTGAACTGACCAGACCCCTAATAATGAGTCAAACCACGTCCCTGCTGGTCATCGCTCTGAGCTGCAGGAACTCATTAACCACAGCTCAACAACCATCAGGGATGTAGTCAAGACCACCTTAGTCAAGTCCAAGACAAGTCCAAGACCAGGACTAGTCGAGTCCAAGTCAAGACCGAGTCCAAAGAGGTAAGAGTCCGAGACAAGAAAGAGTCCAAAAAGGTTTGAGTCCAAGACAAGAACAAGTCCAGGACAGAAAAAAAGGTCTTATGCATGACAGTATCAAGACAATCATTTTGGGTTTCCCTTTCACTCCAATATTATTATCAACATAATAAAGACACCTGGACTCGGTCCAGACCAGAAGCCATTTTGGGCAAGACCAGTGGCCGAGACCGAGACAAGTCCGAGTTCAAATACTAGCGAGTCCGAGACAAGTCCGAGACCATAGAAAAACGGTCTTGAGTCCGGACTTGAGTACTACAGCCCTGACAACAATGCACACACCAGCCTACTTACCTAAACAGGTAGACAGTAAATTAGAATATAAGGCCACATTTACACTATGTTTTGTTTTTTAAAGAAGTGTTTTAAGCCCAAAAAACATCTCCAGGCATCCGAGAGTTTTACCTCCAGTAGAAAGACTCATCTAAGAGGACGAGGAGCAGCTGTGGTGAAAATAAGACTTCTTCTTTGTTTAGACTGGCAGAACGGCAGAAAACAAGACTGGGAGTACATCTGATGTGACTCTGAAGATAAGGAGCATTCTTTGGAGAAGAGCAGGGATCTATCAGCTCGGACCGACGGCGAGGTGGAACTGAAAGGTCTGGAAGCTCCCTCACCGAGAAGACTAACCAAAGGTCTCCGTTTGGGTCCGTCCTGACCAGAACGGGGGCAGCAGTGTACCAGAAGTCTTTGTTTCAGGGGCTCGGAAACGCCGCAGTAGTGTGGACGCGAGGCCCAAACGGAGAAGAATATATTAGTCTTTAAACCAAAAGGTAACGGAGTAAATGTAGCCTCAAAGATTGAGTTTAAGTGGGAAGTTTTCACTCAGTTGGAAACATTTAGAAAAAGAATAACCATAAATTTAACCCTCCTGTTGTCCTCGGGTCAAATTCACCCCCTTTAAAAAATATCTATACACATATAGATATATATCTAATATCTATACATATATAGATATACTGTATATCGAATAGCTATACATACATATATAGATACATATCTAATATAGATACATACATATATAGATATATATCTAATATCTATACATATATAGATATACTGTATATCGAATAGCTATACATACATATATAGATACATATCTAATATAGATACATACATATATAGATATATATCTAATATCTATACATATATAGATATACTGTATATCTAATATCTATACATACATATATAGATACATATCTAATATCTATACATATATAGATATACTGTATATCTAATAGCTATACATACATATATAGATACATATCTAATATATATACATACATATATAGATATATATCTAATATCTATACATATATAGATATACTGTATATCTAATATCTATACATACATATATAGATATATATCTAATATCTATACATATATAGATATACTGTATATCTAATATCTATACATACATATATAGATACATATCTAATATCTATACATATATAGATATACTGTATATCTAATAGCTATACATACATATATAGATACATATCTAATATATATACATACATATATAGATATATATCTAATATCTATACATATATAGATATACTGTATATCTAATATCTATACATACATATATAGATATATATCTAATATCTATACATATATAGATATACTGTATATCTAATATCTATACATACATATATAGATACATATCTAATATCTATACATATATAGATATACTGTATATCTAATAGCTATACATACATATATAGATACATATCTAATATATATACATACATATATAGATATATATCTAATATCTATACATATATAGATATACTGTATATCTAATATCTATACATACATATATAGATACATATCTAATATATATACATACATATATAGATACATATCTAATATCTATACATATATAGATATATATCTAATATCTATACATGTATAGATATATATCTAATATCCATATATGTATAGATATATATCTAATATCTTTACATATATAGATACATATCTAATATCTATACATATATAGATTTATATCTAATATCTATACATATATAGATATATCTCTAATATCTATACATATATAGATACATATATAATATCTATACATACATATATAGATATATATCTAATATCTATACATATATAGATACATATATAATATCTATACATACATAGATACATATATAATATCTATACATACATATATAGATATATATCTAATATCTATACATATATAGATACATATCTAATATCTATACATATATAGATTTATATCTAATATCTATACATATACAGATATTTATCTAATATCTATACATATATAGATTTATATCTAATATCTATACATATATAGATATATATCTAATATCTATACATATATAGATATATATCTAATATCTATACATATATAGATACATATCTCTAATATCTATACATATATAGATACATATATAATATCTATACATACATATATAGATATATATCTAATATCTATACATATATAGATACATATATAATATCTATACATACATAGATACATATATAATATCTATACATACATATATAGATATATATCTAATATCTATACATATATAGATATATATCTAATAGCTATACATACATATATAGATATATATCTAATATCTATACATATATAGATATATATCTAATATCTATACATATATAGATATATATCTAATATCTATACATATATAGATATACATCTAATATCTATACATATAGATATACATCTAATATCTATACATATATAGATATACATCTAATATCTATACATATATAGATATACATCTAATATCTATACATATAGATATACATCTAATATCTATACATATATAGATATACATCTAATATCTATACATATATAGATACATATCTAATAGCTATACATATATAGATACATATCTAATATCTCTACAACGCTCTTTGCAAATACAATTGATCACTTTCATTCCTGAATAAACTCATCTGCAGGTTCCTCTGATCTCAAATATTAGTCAAAATAATTCATAAATTTTGCTTTTTTATCTCAAATATTAGGTATATTTCTATATAAATGTAGTGTAAAACTAGTGGTAGTAAGGTGGTGTTAGTGAAAACTAAAAAAAAAAGTCTAAAAAAGGGACGAAAATGTCTAATCTTTGTCTGTCTTTGACCCGGGAGGACAACCCAAGGGTTAAATGATTATATATTGAATGAATAAACTCACCACTGATATGCACAAAGGTCCGAGCATAAATCTGTTGCTTGGTTTCCTCCAGTGTGACGACACAGCTGAAGTTGTCGGTCTTGACCACCGTGGTTTGGAGGGTGATGAGGTACCGGTCTCCTCTCCCTGAGACCTGGGGCTCCTCAGCAGGAAGTCGGTTTCCAGCGCTGTCCTGCAGCTCTACTTTAAGGTGCGGAGAAGCATGCTGAACGTCACACTGCAGCAGCGCCGACTGGTTCGTTGGACGAAGGATGTTGACCGATAGCTCTGGAGCTGCTCCTGTGAACACCATGTGTAAACAGACAACATGTGTAGGGACACTTCTCACTGCAGACACTGTTTCTGACTCGTATCATAACAGAGGCACAAGGTTTGTATCTGAAATCATGTGTTTCCCTACTGTAACACATACATATATATATATACATGTATATATATATATATATATATATATATATATATATATATATATACATGTATATGTATGTATGTATATAACAGGTGAACAAGCGTTCATTGCAAAGCCATATTAAACCAAATTATGGGGGGGGCAGCAGCTCAGTCTGTAGGGGAGCTGGGTTGGGAACCGGAGGGTCGCCGGTTCAAGTCCCCATGCGGACCAAAGTACAAAGTGTTGATTGGTGGCTGGAGAGATGCTGCTTCACCTCCTCTTGAGCAAGGCACCGAACCCCCCCCAACCGCTCAGGGAGCTGGTCCAGCTGGCAGCCCCCCCTCTCTGACATCTCTCCATTAGTGCATGAATAGGTCCTGTGTGTGTGTGTGAGTGTGTGTGTGAGTGTGTGTGTGTGTGTGTGTGTGTTTCAGGTATTTCAGGCCTGTGTGTGATTACTAACAAAGTGTACACAGAGTGTAAATTGTAATTTCCCCACTGGGGATCAATAAATAGTATAACATTATCAATAAATAGTATAACATTATCAATAAATAACATTATCAATAAATAGTATAACATTATAACATAACATTAAATTAGCAAGACAGGTAAGACAGGCCATCCTCCGCCCACACCTGCAGAGGATGGACAGATGAAAGATGAAGTAGATGAAGCTAGACTACAGGATCAATAACGTGCATGTAATATCAGAAAGAGATTGTGTAAAATGAGTCTCGTGTTACTTTGGAAGACACTGTTGATGAATCAATAATACTAAAACGATGCATTAAACATTTCACACAGTCGCTCTGTTTTCCATTTAAGAGGTTCAGGCTTCTCTGAGTGTGAGAGTGAAATCCTGACGGAGATAAGGCCTTGGCGTCG
>JAQOOF010000760.1:0-18818 GCA_029931835.1 Etheostoma nigrum | reverse complement strand
CGACGACAGCGAGAGGAAGGTCGGTTTGTACTGGTTGAAACTAGTTTACCACGGTCTGGTCTGGGTTTAAAAACCAGTCCGTTTTTAGTTTTGAAGAACCCAGGTGTGGATCGGTCTGCTTGATGTATTGATTGATTGACAGGTGGTGAGGATGATTCTCAAACTGCTGGAAGACAAGAACGGAGAAGTTCAGAATCTGGCCGTCAAATGGTGAAAAACAAACATTTTTACTTCACTGTTACTGTAACATCTGCTTCCACTAGGGCTGGGTTTAAATAAAGATTCTCCAATTCAAATGTATTGGATTCAGGATTAGATCAATCAATAAAATCCCAAATAAAACGTGATGATTTGGGTCACTATAACCGTGAGGTTAAATCTTCAAACCGTCACATTCCTACAGTCCTTAGTCCTGTTAACCCTTGTGTTGGCTTCCCGTCAACAATGGAAAAAAAACAACGTTTTGGTCATTTTTTTCAACATTATTATCGCTTTTCCACACATTTGTCACTTTGGTCAATGTTTTTGGTGTTTTTTGATATTTTTAATGTTGACATTTTCAGCGCTTATTTTGACGGCCCATTTTTTGTGAGAAAATAATTAACTGAAAACGGGTCAATTTCACCCGAGGACAACATGAGGGTTAAGAAAAGTCCTTTTTAAAACGACCTAAACATTAATCTGGTGCATTAACCCTCATGTTGTCCCCATGTTGTCCTCATGTTGTCCTCATGTTGTCCTATATCAATGTTCTTTTTAATTCCCCAAAACAACATGATTGATTCCACACAACGCTCTTTGCCAAGTACAAATCTCTACTTTCATTAATTCCTTTAATTTTAGACTCAATAATTCCTAATTTCTGCTTTTCTAACTCAAACATTGGGTATAATTTCCTATGAATCAGGTTTATTGAGCAAAAATTCCAAAAATAACTGTAAAACTAAAATTAAGTTAGTGTTACGTAGTGTTAAAAAATGACAAACATTGAAAAAAAAGTGTCAAAGTGTTGAAAAAAGGTACAAAAACGTAAGACAAAGATATCGATAAAACTACATGAACAACAGTGTTGATCTTCAATTTTGACGGGAAAACAACACGAGGGTTATAATAAAAATATCTGAGGGTTGCTCCTTTCTCCTTGCTTACAACTTACAGCAGAAGTTCTGAGAGATTTTACCCCTCATTGGTATCCAATCAGAACTCTTGTGAATCAGAGTCTAATTAATTCAGGAAACCCAGCCCTAGTTCCCAGCTCCCTGTGTCTTTTAACTGTGGGTGCGTTTGTTTACCTCAGCCTGGGGCCCCTGGTGAGTAAGGTAAAGGAGTACCAAGTGGAGACGATCGTGGACACCCTGTGCACCAACATGCTGTCGGACAAAGAACAGCTCCGAGACATCTCCTCCATCGGACTCAAAACGGTGATCGGAGAGTTACCGCCCGCCTCCAGCGGTATGAATACCACAAATACTTCTGTTACCTCAACCCTCATGTTGCCCTCATGTTGTCTTCATGTTGTTCTCATGTTGTCTTCATGTTGTTCTCATGTTGTCCTCATGTTGTCCTCATGTTGTCCTCATGTTGTCTTCATGTTGTTCTCATGTTGTTCTCATGTTGTCCTCATGTTGTCCTCATGTTGTCCTCATGTTGCCCTCATGTTGTCCTCATGTTGTCCTCATGTTGTCCTCATGTTGTTCTCATGTTGCCCTCATGTTGTCCTCATGTTGCCCTCATGTTGTCCTCATGTTGTTCTCATGTTGTTCTCATGTTGTTCTCATGTTGTCCTCATGTTGTCCTCATGTTGCCCTCATGTTGCCCTCATGTTGTCCTCATGTTGTCCTCATGTTGTTCTCATGTTGTTCTCATGTTGTTCTCATGTTGTTCTCATGTTGTCCTCATGTTGTCCTCATGTTGTCCTCATGTTGTTCTCATGTTGTTCTCATGTTGTTCTCATGTTGTCCTCATGTTGTCCTCATGTTGCCCTCATGTTGCCCTCATGTTGTCCTCATGTTGTCCTCATGTTGTTCTCATGTTGTTCTCATGTTGTTCTCATGTTGTCCTCATGTTGTCCTCATGTTGTCCTCATGTTGCCCTCATGTTGTCTTCATGTTGCCCTCATGTTGTCCTCATGTTGTCCTCATGTTGCCCTCATGTTGTCTTCATGTTGTTCTCATGTTGCCCTCATGTTGTCTTCATGTTGTCTTCATGTTGTCTTCATGTTGCCCTCATGTTGCCCTCATGTTGTCTTCATGTTGCCCTCATGTTGTCCTCATGTTGTCCTCATGTTGTCCTCATGTTGCCCTCATGTTGTCTTCATGTTGCCCTCATGTTGTCCTCATGTTGTCTTCATGTTGTTCTCATGTTGTTCTCATGTTGCCCTCATGTTGCCCTCATGTTGCCCTCATGTTGCCCTCATGTTGTCCTCATGTTGTCCTCATGTTGTCTTCATGTCGCCCTCATGTCGCCCTCATGTTGCCCTCATGTTGTCCCCATGTCGCCCTCATGTCGCCCTCATGTTGCCCTCATGTTGTCCCCATGTTGTCCCCATGTTGTCCCCATGTTGTCCTCATGTTGCCCTCATGTTGTCCTCATGTTGTCCCCATGTTGTCCCCGTGTTGTCCTCGTGTTGTCCTATATCAATGCTCTTTTTAATTCCCCAAAATAACATGATTGATTCCACCCAACGCTCTTTGCCAAGTACAAATCTCTACTTTCATTAATTTTGGGGCGTCTTATTCAATTTTATAGCATTGTAAAACAAATGGAAGTGTTTTTGAAATAGTATTGAGTAAAAGTTGACATATTCCAGTCTGTGATTATCATCAACATCCATTCCTTTAATTTTAGTCTCAATAATTCCTAATTTCTGCTTTTCTAACTCAAACATTAGGTATAATTTCCTATAAATGAGGTTAACTGTAAAACTAAAGTTAATAAGTTAGTGTTACGTAGTGTTGAAAACGTCAAAAACAAAGTTTTTCTTATATGGTGTAGGCAAGTGAAGGAGTTCATACATTGTGCATGATGAGTTGTAAATGAGCAGTTAAGAATAAATTGACTTGTTTTTTTTTTTGGGAGTTTTTGCTCTACTTGATGTATGGACACTAGCAGCCTGAGTTTCATGATCTTGTGATGAGCCTGGTGCAGAAACTGGTCTTCTTTGACTCCCTGTTCTTTCCCAGGATGGGGGGGGGTGGGGTAATAACTCACCCCCTCACCCCCTCCTCATTGCTGTCAGCTTGGGAACGGGTTAATAAGCAAGTGGTTCTCCAAGACTCTTTGTTCAGATGTTCCCGATTAACCAACCCTTCTTTGTGCAAAGGATAAATACTTAAAAGACTTTGTTGTCTGAGGCTTTATTCCAGATCTCACCCAATGTATTAGAATGTCTCCCAGAGGAGTTAGCTGTGATTCAGAAGTTAACGGACCAATGCCATGATTTTAACTTCCTCCCCCCGTCTGCGTCTCTCAGGCTCTGCTCTCGCTGCCAGCGTTTGTAAGAAGATAACGGGTCGCCTGACGAGCGCCATCGCCAAACAGGAGGACGTGTCTGTCCAGCTGGAGGCGCTCGACATCATGGCTGACATGCTCTGCAGGTACACTTCCTGTCTGTCTGTCTGTCTGTCTGTCTGTCTGTCTGTCTGTCTGTCTGTCTGTCTGTCTGTCATTACATCAACAGCTACAGAACTGGTTTAATGTTTGGTTGGTTTAGCTCTACCTAAGAGGGATGTGTCAGTGTCTCGTTTCTAGGGCTGTAATCAACCAAAGAAAATCTTTTGCGGAAAAAAATGCTAGATTAATTAAGTGTACTGTCCTGCAGTACTTGTCCTTGTAGGCTATTTGCAGTATATTACATAGTTTTGGACTTAATTATTTTGCAGTGAAATGACTCGTCTGTCGGCTCTGACAGCGCTGCATCAGCCTCATATCCTGAGACAGAAAGTCCACAATTCCTTCCGTGATATTATTTTAGCGTTTGGATGATAGAGGCTTAACATCCAGCGGGGTCCGGGGGGGGGTCTGTGGGGGTCCTGGGGGGGTCTGGGGGACGCTACAGTCGTTGCGGGCGGGTAGTTATAAACCGATTATTAGACTATGAAATATGCCGACTCTGATATGTTCATACAGCCTACTCCAAACAGACAGGGTAACCTAACGCAGACAGGTTAGCTTACCGTTTTTAGGTGATACGCCATGTTTGTAGTCCAGCTGCGATATGCTAACTGTTGCTCGCAAACTTTGCATTAGACTTTTTTCCGTTATGTATTTGTGTAAAATGCTGCCACACTGCCGATGTCTTGGACATGGTAGAAGAGGACTGACTGGAAACTAAACACTCACAGTTACATAAATATTCAGCTAACCATCAGACGAAGGCTTTCTAGTTCTTTCTTCAATCTGTCTCCGGTGGGTCGGGCTAATCCAAAAAAGGTGAAAACAAGGGGGGTGTTCTGAAGACAGCCTGTTACCTGTGAAACAGGGGTGCTCTATAAACACCCCCATTAGCAATTAGTGCTTTCCACCCATAGACCGTAACGATCCATGCTTCCACCTGATGGAATAAAACGGCAAAAAATCAACCAATCAGAACTTTGGTCGAGCCAGAATGTATCGACCAATAAATGGACCAGTCCACTGGGAGAGTACAGCCCTACTCGTTTCCATGATTATCAGTTAATGTTGTTTTCACCATCTATAATGGGATTTACCTGATGAAGGTCTAAGACTGAAAATGTGTTTTCTAAATAAATCATTGCTTGCTTAATGGTCAGCGTGCTTTCTCGGCACAATCTATTCTGGAAAAACTACTTTTGGGGCTAAAAATATAGAAAATAAAACTACAGGGAGCCTGGTTCTTTGGTCCCTCTGTTTGAGTTACTAGGGATGCACCGAATCCAGGTTTTTGGGGTATTCAGCCGAATACCGAATCCACAGGTTGAGATTCTGCCGAAACTGAATACCAAATCCTCCTCCCATCCTCAGTCCGTTACCCCAGCAACCACGTTGATGAAGTGAACAACGTCCTGTGGGGTGACGGTCCCTCCTTAGCCGTACCTGAAGCTGCCGTCTGTATTAGACCTGCACGAGTCGGGGAGGTGGTCCAGGCACGTCCAGCTGGGAGGAGGCCTCGGGGAAGACCCAGGACAAGGTAGAGGGACGTCCAGCTGGGAGGAGGCCTCGGGGAAGACCCAGGACTAGGTGGAGGGACGTCCAGCTGGGAGGAGGCCTCGGGGAAGACCCAGGACTAGGTGGAGGGACGTCCAGCTGGGAGGAGGCCTCGGGGAAGACCCAGGACTAGGTGGAGGGACGTCCAGCTGGGAGGAGGCCTCGGGGAAGACCCAGGACAAGGTAGAGGGACGTCCAGCTGGGAGGAGGCCTCGGGGAAGACCCAGGACTAGGTGGAGGGACGTCCAGCTGGGAGGAGGCCTCGGGGAAGACCCAGGACTAGGTGGAGGGACGTCCAGCTGGGAGGAGGCCTCGGGGAAGACCCAGGACTAGGTGGAGGGACGTCCAGCTGGGAGGAGGCCTCGGGGAAGACCCAGGACTAGGTGGAGGGACGTCCAGCTGGGAGGAGGCCTCGGGGAAGACCCAGGACTAGGTGGAGGGACGTCCAGCTGGGAGGAGGCCTCGGGGAAGACCCAGGACTAGGTGGAGGGACGTCCAGCTGGGAGGAGGCCTCGGGGAAGACCCAGGACTAGGTGGAGGGATTATATCTCCAACCTGGCCTGGGAACGCCTCGGGATCCCCCAGTCGGAGCTGGTTGATGTGGCTCGGGAAAGGGAAGTTTGGGGTCCCTTACTGGAGCTGCTGCCCCCGAGACCCGATACCGGATAAGCGGATGAAGATGGATGGATGGATGGAGTCGGGGGGGGGGGGGGGATATGAACCAAGATTTTTTAACTTAGAATTGATATCTCGGTTCTCTGCCACTATGTTTCTTCTCACCACGTGTAATGTTTATTGCACACATGAACCATGACAAAACAAAACAAATTGGCAGTACCAAACAGATTTTTTTGGCACATATAGCACATCACTCATCACCACGAGCCTGTAAACACAGAGGCTTCAATGAAGAGAAGGGAGAGCAGTAACACCTGTTGTATGCAGTATTTGTGATGCAGTCGGCTCGTAACATGAAATTTTGAATCATTTCAAAATAAATATTTAATGAAATTCTAAATTATTTAAAAATTAAATCGTTGTGTGGCCAGGTTGGACCAGCGGTAGAGCAGGCGCACATGTACTTTGAGGTTTATGCCTCGACGCAGATGTCCAGGGTTTGAATCCGACCTGTTGTGGAAGTTTCTGTACAGCGAGGGAGGAATTGAGTTCCAGAAGAGACCTTGTTGAAACAAAATAAAGACAGGCTGGATTAAAGGTTTAGGTATTCGGTGGAAGGGTTTAATTATTTTCTCGAGAGAACAATTCTGACAAGAACAGTCTTCACAATGAACCGAGTTACAGAGGGACCAGAGTTCTGTGTCCAACACACAGCATTTACAGTCCTTATATCCCCGTGCATCTGTCTAGTGCGTCCAGAATGCCTGTAGCCGTCATTCTGTCTGAGAAATCAGAGATTTATCTCGTCTGTAGAAGGCTTCATGGCTCCAACCTTGCTTACAGTGGAGAAATGCAGAGTCAGAACATTCTTAGCTGTCTCCAACACTGGAGGACTTATTTTAGGATGTACACATATTTCAGAGAAACATTGAAGGATTTACTTATAATAGAAAAATCCCTTAAGAGATAAACAATTATTGAAAGGAAATCATTGTCTTTGTAATTTTCCCATTTCACCCCACAAAAATGCATTCCTGGTAGAAAGGTGCTAATTTGTGGTTAATCAAGTAAACTAATGAAGGTAGGGGTGCTGTGGCAGGGTGCTCTCTGAAAACCACGGTGTTTACGCTAATGATGGAATCACGAGCGTAGCCTGCAGAGAGTGTCCCACTGAGGCAGATCAGCCCACCCGGTGAGGCATGCTTGGGTGAAAAAATCTTGTCAATAGCGCTGAGTGACCAGGTAATCAATTCCATGTCGAATGTTCCAGGAAAGCAGCAGGCAGGGGACAAAGAGAAAGGACAAAAAGTTCCACAAGACAAGGGAGACAACTAGAATAGGAGCCAAGCTGGTCTGCTCCTCCAGGTCTGCGTTGCCTTGGCGACGGTTGATTCGGACATCTTTGTTATGCTACGACTGTAAAGCTAACCTGTCCCGCCGCTGAGATCGAGTATGGTCACGTGACTGCACAACGACGTGTGATTGGTTAAACACAGTCACGTGGTAGAGCCTTCAGCGGAAGTCTCTCTCTCTCTCTCTCTCTCTCTCTCTCTCTCTCTCTCTCTCTCTCTCTCTCCTGGGGTAAAACGATGACGCGTAGAATACCAAAGAGGTAAAAAGAAAAGTAAGGAGCTCATTGTAGCCTGATGTAGCGGAGTAAGAGTACAGTTTCTTCTTCACTAATCTACTCAAGTACAAGTACAAGTATAGTGATTTAAAACTACTCCTAGAAGTACAACTTTTTTCAAAAACTTACTCTAGTAAATGTAACGGAGTAAATGTAACTCGTTACTACTCACCTCTGATATTGTGGTTTCCTCCTCGACGCAGCAGGCCCGGGTTCAACTCTGACCTGCATGTCATCTCCCCCCCATCTGTCCTGTCGAATAAAGGCCTAAAAATGCCAAAAAAACGAGACAAAGAGCTGGATAAAACACATCATTTGTTGTGAAACAGAGCTAAGCTAGCTAGCGAGCTAAGGTGACGTATATTGTGAGACGAGAGGTGTAGTTCACTGCGCACTTTCACACAAAACTAAGCGGTACTACGACAAACCTACGACAAGCTGAGACTCTCTTCACTTGCTTAAATATGTGTAATGTGTAATTTATGGCTCAATGGAACAGGATGAAACCTATTTTTGTCTCTACCCGGTCACTACCGTAAATATCTTTTTCTGAAATAAGGTCCCATGGTGGTCCGCCTCTTTACTCTACTATTAAGGATCATTTTGTGTGGATTAAGTTTGTGTGTGTGTGTCTCTCTGCAGACAGGGAGGCCTGCTGGTGAACTTCCATCCCTCCATCCTGAGCTGTCTGCTCCCTCAGCTCACCTCCCCCAGACTGGCTGTCAGAAAGGTACGTCCAACCTTAACCTCACAGTGCTTACCAACACCATTTTATTTTTTATTTTACCTTTATTTAACCAGGAAGTCCCTTGAGATTGAAATCTCTTTTTCGAGGGAGACCTGGCCAAGACGGCACACCAGTTACAATATACACAGAAATACAGCATAGTCAAAAATCACACATAGGGGAAAGGAACAGGTCACATGTGGCAATTACATTTTTGAATTACATGACATTTTAACATGGCCTTAAATTCATTTAATGGAACTAAATCATTAAGATGGAGCAAGTTTTGCAAATTATTCCAAGACCATGGAGCCGGTATGCAAATCAGTTGTATTTATAGCGTCAAATCATAACAGAAGTTATCTTAAGACACTTTGCAGATAGAGTAGGTCTAGAAAACACACTGTGATTTACAAAAGAGACAACAATCCCCTCCAAGAGCAAGCATTTTGTTTCCAGGCAGATACCTCAGACAGACCCTGACCCTGACTCTTGGTGGGCCGCCATCTGTCGCTGCCAGTTGGGACTCAGAGACACTGATACAGAAATTAAGAAATATGATTCATAATTTGGATAGACCGATTATTAGCCCTGGCAGATTGTCTGTGTTTTATTTGCCTGATAACAGATTAAAGGTAATTAATTAAAGTGTTCTACTTTGGCTCGGCTACAGCTCAGTGTCTGCCCCTCTGCTTCGGTTTCTTAATGACACGCCCCTCCTGACGTTGGTAGGGCTGACCGCATCACTGGCTCGGCTACTGCGGCGGGACGATTTGTAGTGCGTCTTACTGGATGAGTTATCCATCGTACTGTAGTGTATACTGCATGTTGCATTATGAGTGGTATTGCTGATGTGTTGGGCGTTCCCAATAGTCCTGGAACAGTTACTCCACACACACAAACACACACACACACACACACACACTATCTGACTCTCTTACCGGGTATTATGTTGAAAGCTTCTAATTTGTGAAATAATTGCTTAAAGCATTTAAACAAAGGTTTTGTTTTGGAGTTTGTAGCATTCCAAAATCTTAATTTTGTACTTTGCAGTACTACCACCCCCCTCCAAACATATATTGTACTTTGCAGTACTACCACCCCCCTCCAAACATATATTGTACTTTGCAGTACTACCACCACCCCTCCAAACATATATTGTACTTTGCAGTACTACCACCCCCCTCCAAACATATATTGTACTTTGCAGTACTACCACCACCCCTCCAAACATACAGTGTACTTTGCAGTACTACCACCACCCCTCCAAACATACAGTGTACTTTGCAGTACTACCACCACCCCTCCAAACATACAGTATACTTTGCAGTACTACCACCACCCCTCCAAACATACAGTGTACTTTGCAGTACTACCACCACCCCTCCAAACATACAGTGTACTTTGCAGTACTACCACCACCCCTCCAAACATACAGTGTACTTTGCAGTACTACCACCACCCCTCCAAACATACAGTGTACTTTGCAGTACTACCACCACCCCTCCAAACATACAGTGTACTTTGCAGTACTACCACCACCCCTCCAAACATACAGTGTACTTTGCAGTACTACCACCACCCCCCTCCAAACATACAGTGTACTTTGCAGTACTACCACCACCCCTCCAAACATACAGTGTACTTTGCAGTACTACCACCACCCCTCCAAACATACAGTGTACTTTGCAGTACTACCACCACCCCTCCAAACATACAGTGTACTTTGCAGTACTACCACCACCCCTCCAAACATACAGTGTACTTTGCAGTACTACCACCACCCCTCCAAACATACAGTGTACTTTGCAGTACTACCACCACCCCCCTCCAAACATACAGTGTACTTTGCAGTACTACCACCACCCCTCCAAACATACAGTGTACTTTGCAGTACTACCACCACCCCTCCAAACATAAAGTGTACTTTGCAGTACTACCACCACCCCCTTCCAAACATACAGTGTACTTTGCAGTACTACCACCACCCCTCCAAACATACAGTGTACTTTGCAGTACTACCACCACCCCTCCAAACATACAGTGTACTTTGCAGTACTACCACCACCCCTCCAAACATACAGTGTACTTTGCAGTACTACCACCACCCCTCCAAACATACAGTGTACTTTGCAGTACTACCACCACCCCTCCAAACATACAGTGTACTTTGCAGTACTACCACCACCCCTCCAAACATACAGTGTACTTTGCAGTACTACCACCACCCCTCCAAACATACAGTGTACTTTGCAGTACTACCACCACCCCTCCAAACATACAGTGTACTTTGCAGTACTACCACCACCCCTCCAAACATACAGTGTACTTTGCAGTACTACCACCACCCCTCCAAACATACAGTGTACTTTGCAGTACTACCACCACCCCTCCAAACATAGTGTACTTTGCAGTACTACCACCACCCCCCTCCAAACATACAGTGTACTTTGCAGTACTACCACCACTCCCCTCCAAACATACAGTGTACTTTGCAGTACTACCACCACCCCTCCAAACATACAGTGTACTTTGCAGTACTACCACCACCCCTCCAAACATACAGTGTACTTTGCAGTACTACCACCACCCCTCCAAACATACAGTGTACTTTGCAGTACTACCACCACCCCTCCAAACATACAGTGTACTTTGCAGTACTACCACCACCCCTCCAAACATACAGTGTACTTTGCAGTACTACCACCACCCCTCCAAACATACAGTGTACTTTGCAGTACTACCACCACCCCTCCAAACATAGTGTACTTTGCAGTACTACCACCACCCCCCTCCAAACATACAGTGTACTTTGCAGTACTACCACCACCCCTCCAAACATACAGTGTACTTTGCAGTACTACCACCACCCCTCCAAACATACAGTGTACTTTGCAGTACTACCACCACCCCTCCAAACATACAGTGTACTTTGCAGTACTACCACCACCCCTCCAAACATACAGTGTACTTTGCAGTACTACCACCACCCCTCCAAACATACAGTGTACTTTGCAGTACTACCACCACCCCCCTCCAAACATAGTGTACTTTGCAGTACTACCACCACCCTTCCAAACATACAGTGTACTTTGCAGTACTACCACCACCCCTCCAAACATACAGTGTACTTTGCAGTACTACCACCACCCCTCCAAACATACAGTGTACTTTGCAGTACTACCACCACCCCTCCAAACATACAGTGTACTTTGCAGTACTACCACCACCCCTCCAAACATAGTGTACTTTGCAGTACTACCACCACCCCCCTCCAAACATACAGTGTACTTTGCAGTACTACCACCACCCCCTTCCAAACATACAGTGTACTTTGCAGTACTACCACCATCCCTCCAAACATAGTGTACTTTGCAGTACTACCACCACCCCTCCAAACATACAGTGTACTTTGCAGTACTACCACCACCCCTCCAAACATACAGTGTACTTTGCAGTACTACCACCACCCCTCCAAACATACAGTGTACTTTGCAGTACTACCACCACCCCTCCAAACATACAGTGTACTTTGCAGTACTACCACCACCCCTCCAAACATACAGTGTACTTTGCAGTACTACCACCACCCCTCCAAACATACAGTGTACTTTGCAGTACTACCACCACCCCTCCAAACATACAGTGTACTTTGCAGTACTACCACCACCCCTCCAAACATACAGTGTACTTTGCAGTACTACCACCACCCCTCCAAACATAGTGTACTTTGCAGTACTACCACCACCCCCCTCCAAACATACAGTGTACTTTGCAGTACTACCACCACCCCCTTCCAAACATACAGTGTACTTTGCAGTACTACCACCATCCCTCCAAACATAGTGTACTTTGCAGTACTACCACCACCCCTCCAAACATACAGTGTACTTTGCAGTACTACCACCACCCCTCCAAACATACAGTGTACTTTGCAGTACTACCACCACCCCTCCAAACATACAGTGTACTTTGCAGTACTACCACCACCCCTCCAAACATACAGTGTACTTTGCAGTACTACCACCACCCCTCCAAACATACAGTGTACTTTGCAGTACTACCACCACCCCTCCAAACATACAGTGTACTTTGCAGTACTACCACCACCCCTCCAAACATACAGTGTACTTTGCAGTACTACCACCACCCCTCCAAACATACAGTGTACTTTGCAGTACTACCACCACCCCTCCAAACATACAGTGTACTTTGCAGTACTACCACCACCCCCCTCCAAACATACAGTGTACTTTGCAGTACTACCACCACCCCTCCAAACATACAGTGTACTTTGCAGTACTACCACCACCCCTCCAAACATACAGTGTACTTTGCAGTACTACCACCACCCCTCCAAACATACAGTGTACTTTGCAGTACTACCACCACCCCTCCAAACATACAGTGTACTTTGCAGTACTACCACCACCCCTCCAAACATACAGTGTACTTTGCAGTACTACCACCACCCCCCTCCAAACATAGTGTACTTTGCAGTACTACCACCACCCTTCCAAACATACAGTGTACTTTGCAGTACTACCACCACCCCTCCAAACATACAGTGTACTTTGCAGTACTACCACCACCCCTCCAAACATACAGTGTACTTTGCAGTACTACCACCACCCCTCCAAACATACAGTGTACTTTGCAGTACTACCACCACCCCTCCAAACATACAGTGTACTTTGCAGTACTACCACCACCCCTCCAAACATACAGTGTACTTTGCAGTACTACCACCACCCCTCCAAACATACAGTGTACTTTGCAGTACTACCACCACCCCCCTCCAAACATAGTGTACTTTGCAGTACTACCACCACCCCTCCAAACATACAGTGTACTTTGCAGTACTACCACCACCCCTCCAAACATACAGTGTACTTTGCAGTACTACCACCACCCCTCCAAACATACAGTGTACTTTGCAGTACTACCACCACCCCTCCAAACATACAGTGTACTTTGCAGTACTACCACCACCCCCCTCCAAACATAGTGTACTTTGCAGTACTACCACCACCCTTCCAAACATACAGTGTACTTTGCAGTACTACCACCACCCCTCCAAACATACAGTGTACTTTGCAGTACTACCACCACCCCTCCAAACATACAGTGTACTTTGCAGTACTACCACCACCCCTCCAAACATACAGTGTACTTTGCAGTACTACCACCACCCCTCCAAACATACAGTGTACTTTGCAGTACTACCACCACCCCTCCAAACATACAGTGTACTTTGCAGTACTACCACCACCCCTCCAAACATACAGTGTACTTTGCAGTACTACCACCACCCCTCCAAACATACAGTGTACTTTGCAGTACTACCACCACCCCTCCAAACATACAGTGTACTTTGCAGTACTACCACCACCCCTCCAAACATACAGTGTACTTTGCAGTACTACCACCACCCCTCCAAACATACAGTGTACTTTGCAGTACTACCACCACCCCCCTCCAAACATAGTGTACTTTGCAGTACTACCACCACCCCTCCAAACATACAGTGTACTTTGCAGTACTACCACCACCCCTCCAAACATACAGTGTACTTTGCAGTACTACCACCACCCCTCCAAACATACAGTGTACTTTGCAGTACTACCACCACCCCTCCAAACATACAGTGTACTTTGCAGTACTACCACCACCCCTCCAAACATAGTGTACTTTGCAGTACTACCACCACCCCCCTCCAAACATACAGTGTACTTTGCAGTACTACCACCACCCCTCCAAACATACAGTGTACTTTGCAGTACTACCACCACCCCTCCAAACATACAGTGTACTTTGCAGTACTACCACCACCCCTCCAAACATACAGTGTACTTTGCAGTACTACCACCACCCCTCCAAACATACAGTGTACTTTGCAGTACTACCACCACCCCTCCAAACATACAGTGTGATCAGATCCACAGTTTTTTTGGTTTTTCGGTGCCGATATCCGATCTTAATGTCGGATTAGTGCACCCTTAGTTACCGGCTTCATTAAGTACTAATATTCGGTATCTGTATCTACCGATCCCTAATTAATAACTATAACAGCTGGTCTGATGGTGGTGATTACATATTCATGATGTCCTTATGTTCCTGTCCCGGGGCCGTTTCAGAGGACCATCATGGCTCTGGGCCACCTGGTTATGTCCTGTGGGAATCTGGTCTTCATCGATCTGATCGAGCACCTTCTGACCGAGCTGGGCCGGAACGACAACATGTCCACCACCAGAACCTACATCCAGTGCACGGCCGCCATCAGCAGACAGGCTGGACACCGGATCGGTGAGACACACGACCCAGCAGAACATACCACACAGGGAAAAACGCACAATAGATCTTTATTTTATTTTTATCGGCATCGAGTATTAACTTGCGTGGTAAACGCATCACATAGCACTTTGAGGTTTGTCTTAAAGGTAAAGTGCATTACAAATAAAATGTATTATTATTATTATTATCATGAAAGGCTGCCGCAAAAGTGCCGCCATCAGTGGAAAACACACAGTGAAATAAAACTGTAGTTCCTTTTTTTCTGGGGTGCATCAGTTCAATTTCAATTATTTCCTTTTTTTTTGTTTTAATTTAACAAGTACATTTGTCACATTTTATGAGAATACTGAAAGCGGCACAAAGGCAGAACTGAGTGCACTTGTATAATAATAATAATAATAATAATATATTTGGCTCAGTGGTAGAGCGGTCGCCTGCCAATGGGAAGGTTGGTAGTTCAATTCCGGGCCCTGCAACATCAGTTTCTGTTATAATGTGAAACAAGAAAGAAGTGGTTGACTTGGATGTGGGCGGGTTGATGTCCAGCTGCAGCCAGATGTGGATATATGACACATGCCTTTGGCGTGGGAGATCCGGGTTCGATTCCCACTGCGATACATCAACCAATGTGTCCCTGAGCAAGGCACTTAACCCCTAGTTGCTCCAGAGGCGTGCTGCCTCTGACATATGTAGCAGTTGTAGGTCGCTTTGGATAAATGACGTGTTGTAATGAGCATCAACGGCCCCTAAACTGACCCCCCACCCCCCTTTGATACGATTTCGTCCTAGGGGAAATTATATGAAACCCATTTCGGGACGTCTTTTAACAAATTGTCCTCTAACCTGTCTGTCTCTGTCTGTCTCTCTTTCTGTCTCTTGCTCTCTGTCTCTCTCTCTCTCTCTGTCTGTCTCTCTTTCTCTCTGTGTTTGTCTCTCTCTCTCTCTGTCTCTCTCTCTCTCTCTGTCTGTTTGTCTGTCTGTCTCTCTCTCTTTCTCTCTGTGTTTGTCTCTCTCTCTCTGTCTGTCTCTCTCTGTGTTTGTCTCTCTCTCTGTCTGTCTCTCTCTCTCTCTCTCTGTGTTTCTCTGTCTGTCTGTCTGTCTGTCTGTCTCTCTCTCTGTGTTTGTGTCTCTCTCTGTGTTTGTCTCTCTCTCTCTGTGTTTGTGTCTCTCTCTGTGTTTGTCTCTCTCTCTCTGTCTGTCTGTCTGTCTCTGTCTCTCTCTGTCTGTATCTGTCTGTCTGTCGGTCTCTCTCTCTGTGTTTGTCTCTCTCTTTGTCTCTCTCTCTGTCTGTCTCCCTCTCTCTGTCTGTCTCTCTGTCTGTCTGTCTGTCTGCCTGCCTGCCTGTCTGTCTGTCTCTCTGTCTGTCTCTCTGTCTGTCTCTGTCTAGGAGAGTATCTGGAGAAGATTATCCCTCTGGTAGTGAAGTTTTGTAACGTTGACGATGACGAGCTCCGAGAGTACTGCATCCAGGCCTTTGAGTCCTTTGTTAGGAGGTAATACACAGCAATCCAGCCAAAGTACTGCAATAGCTGTAGTTGTTCCTTTTTATAATTAAATTTTTTTAATTTATTCCAGGTGTCCCAAAGAAGTTTACCCCCACGTTTCCACGGTCATCTCGCTCTGCCTGCGCTACCTGACCTACGACCCCAACTACAACTTTGACGATGAAGACGAGGACGACAACGCCATGGATGCCGAGCAGAACGATGAAGATTACCAAGGTACTCAATTAGAAGTTACGGATCAGGGGTTCTGCCAGTCTATATTTAAAAAAAAGAAGGGTTTTAGGCCTTAAAACGTCCTACATTTGCTGAAGTATTGTGTTCTAGGACTTAAATGATTAAATTAATTATTTAAGTCCTAGAACAAAATATTTAATTATTTAAAATAATTTAATCTTCACTGTCGGGACCCCTCTCGTGTCCCTCGGGTCAAACTGACCCGGGACTTATTTGGGGTTTTAAAAAACAATTCTGAAATAAAATCTTACTTCATAATCTATTAACAAATATTGTCTTTATCTCAATTTCAAACAGTTGAGATTGAGTGTTTTTCTGGGTTGAAATTTCAACATTTTGTTCTTTTTCTACACTTTTCTAGATGTTTTTGACAATTTTATTCAGATTTTTTTGGTCACTTTTGTGACGTTTTTAAAAATTTGTAATTATGTTTTAGTCAATTTTTTAACTATTTCTTGTTGCATTTTCCATTTTAAAAATGTCCTTTTTTTTGTAGGATTCAATAAACGGGGTGGGGGGTGGGGGGGGGGGTGTACCCCGAATATCTATAGCTCTATTTAAACTGGCAGGAAACTACATTCTCATGTCAGACGGCGTAAGACGCAGTAATCTGTAGAAATGTGATTGATAAATAATAAAGTCTTTAAGTTAAAAACATGTAACATGTAAGTTAAAACCCAGTCCTTTAAGTTAAAACCCGTCCTTAAAGTTAAAACCCAGTCCTTTAAACCCCTCTTTAAGTTAAAACCCCGTCCTTTAAGTGAAAACCCAACCCAGTCCTTTAAGTTAAAACCCAGTCCTTTAAACCCCTCTTTAAGTTAAAACCCCGTCCTTTAAGTGAAAACCCAACCCAGTCCTTTAAGTTAAAACCCAGTCCTTTAAACCCCTCTTTAAGTTAAAACCCCGTCCTTTAAGTGAAAACCCAACCCAGTCCTTTAAGTTAAAACCCAGTCCTTTAAGTTAAAACCCCTCCTTTAAGTTAAAACCCGTCCTTTAAGTTAAAACCCAGTCCTTTAAGTTAAAACCCCTCCTTTAAGTTAAAACCCGTCCTTTAAGTTAAAACCCAACCCAGTCCTTTAAGTTAAAACCCAGTCCTTTAAGTTAAAACCCCGTCCTTTAAGTGAAAACCCAACCCAGTCCTTCAAGTTTAAACCCAGTCCTTTAAGTTAAAACCCCGTCCTTTAAGTTAAAACCCCGTCCTTTAAGTTAAAACCCAGTCCTTCAAGTTAAAACCCAGTCCTTTAAGTTAAAACCCAGTCCTTTAAGTTAAAACCCAGTCCTTTAAGTTAAAACCCAGTCCTTTAAGTTAAAACCCTGTCCTTTAAGTTAAAACCCAGTCCTTTAAGTTAAAAGTTAAAACCCCGTCCTTCAAGTTAAAACCCAGTCCTTTAAGTTAAAACGTATAACCCCGTCCTTCAAGTTTAAACCCAGTCCTTTAAGTTAAAACCCCGTCCTTTAAGTTAAAACCCCGTCCTTTAAGTTAAAACCCAGTCCTTCAAGTTAAAACCCAGTCCTTTAAGTTAAAAGTTAAAACCCCGTTCTTTAAGTTAAAACCCCGTCCTTCAAGTTAAAACCCAGTCCTTTAAGTTAAAACCCCGTCCTTTAAGTTTAAACCCCGTCCTTTAAGTTAAAACCCCGTCCTTTAAGTTTAAACCCCGTCCTTCAAGTTTAAACCCCGTCCTTCAAGTTTAAACCCCGTCCTTCAAGTTAAAACCCCGTCCTTTAAGTTTAAACCCCGTTCTTTAAGTTAAAACCCAGTCCTTTAAGTTAAAACCCAGTCCTTTAAGTTTAAACCCCGTCCTTTAAGTTTAAACCCCGTCCTTTAAGTTAAAACCCCGTCCTTTAAGTTTAAACCCCGTCCTTTAAGTTTAAACCCCGTCCTTTAAGTTAAAACCCCGTCCTTTAAGTTAAAACCCCGTTCTTTAAGTTAAAACCCAGTCCTTCAAGTTAAAACCCAGTCCTTTAAGTTAAAACCCCGTCCTTTAAGTTTAAACCCCGTTCTTTAAGTTAAAACCCAGTCCTTTAAGTTAAAACCCCGTCCTTTAAGTTTAAACCCCGTCCTTCAAGTTTAAACCCCGTCCTTCAAGTTTAAACCCCGTCCTTCAAGTTAAAACCCCGTCCTTCAAGTTAAAACCCCGTCCTTTAAGTTAAAACCCCGTCCTTTAAGTTAAAACCCCGTCCTTTAAGTTTAAACCCCGTCCTTTAAGTTAAAACCCCGTTCTTTAAGTTAAAACCCAGTCCTTCAAGTTAAAACCCAGTCCTTTAAGTTAAAACCCCGTCCTTTAAGTTTAAACCCCGTTCTTTAAGTTAAAACCCCGTCCTTTAAGTTAAAACCCAGTCCTTTAAGTTTAAACCCCGTTCTTTAAGTTAAAACCCCGTTCTTTAAGTTAAAACCCAGTCCTTTAAGTTTAAACCCCGTCCTTTAAGTTAAAACCCCGTCCTTTAAGTTAAAACCCCGTCCTTTAAGTTAAAACCCCGTCCTTCAAGTTAAAACCCCGTCCTCTGTCTTTCTGTGTCCAGGCAGCGACGACGAGTACAGCGACGATGACGACATGAGCTGGAAGGTTCGGCGGGCGGCCGCCAAGTGTTTGGACGCCGTCGTCTCGACTCGCCACGAGATGCTGCCAGAGTTTTACCGCTCGGTCTC
>JAQOOF010000759.1:0-18829 GCA_029931835.1 Etheostoma nigrum | reverse complement strand
CCATTTATCTTTTTATATAATAAACCACTTTAATCAGTTCGGGTAGTTTGATTTATATTAAAAGAAACGGTCTTTAGATGAAGTGGGTGGCTCTTAAAAGAGCCGTTGTAGTTTTTCAGGGTCTGGTTTATCCTCCGAAGCCGTACAGGGTGCGGCCCTGCCTCTTCAGAGCGTACACCACATCCATGGCGGTCACAGTCTTCCTCTTGGCGTGCTCGGACGGCGTCACGGATCACGTTCTCCAGGAAAACCTTCAGAACACCGCGGGTCTCCTCGTAGATCAGACCGGAGATACGCTTCACTCCGCCGCGGCGAGCCAGACGGCGGATGGCTGGTTTGGTGATTCCCTGAATGTTATCACGGAGAACTTTACGGTGACGCTTGGCACCTCCTTTACCGAGTCCTTTGCCTCCCTTGCCCCTTCCACTCATTTTGAATTCAGTCGATGTCGAGTCGTTATAAATGAATGAGTCGAGCGTTTCCAGACCGGCTGGTTTTACATCTTATCTGCGGACGTAAGGGAGGACAGGCCAACTTCAGTAGGCGGGGCCAAACCCAGCAGCTCTGCCCACATTATGTTTCAAAACGTAACCGTTTTTCTTTATTTTTGATGATTATGTATCCATGTATTTGTTTAATCAAAGGTCGCAGTAGGCCTACTCTGGAGCAACTATGGGTTAAGTGTCTTTCTCAGGGACACATTGGTTGATATATCACCTTGGGATTCAAACTCTCGTCCCCCACACCAAAGGCACGTGTCATATACACTGCGCAATTACCACATGAAATTTAGGTACATACTGTATGTTTGAGACTGGTCAGAAACATCAGGGGAACATTTGAAATCATAAAAACATAATAGACTATAAACTGAAAAGTTAGAGTCAGAAACTCACATAAGGACCATATGGAAGAAACTACATTTATTGATTTGTAAAAAAAAATATTACGAATACAATACGTTTGACTGCAACTGTAGTTCTATCTATCTATCTATGAACAGTGTAGTGTACAGTACATTTACATGTACATTTTCAGTGGCAATGCAATACTGTATCAATACACAGTCGCCAAGTATCGATCTTATATATATGTTGGTCAGTTTGGACCATTTTGCAGCAATAAAATTAAAGTAAGATGAAAAAACAGAGAATTTTTTTTAGATAAAACAGGTGTTGACAAAGTTTCCTTTTGGGGACGTCATTTTAAATTTGGAAAAATTAGAAGTTGGTAAAAAGGTTATAAATTGCAATATATTGCAGAATATTGCAATATGTTTAAAATCACAATAATATCGTATCATAAGCTCAAAATACTGAAATGTCAACAGATCATGCATTTTAAACCAATACATTTCTCATGAATTTACCATTTTAACTGTTTAAAACTAAATTATTATTTCAGATGAACCAGTTCCTATTTGGCTCTTACAAACAGTTTAATAAATCTTTGTCACTAAGTTATCTCATGCATCATTTTATCATTGTGAGTGTGTGCTGATTGCACATTTACACGTCATCAGTCCCAGTCAGATTCAAGCTGTACCAACATTTCCATCTCTGTAGCCGCATCGTTTCCATCTCTAAAGCACAGCATTTATTTCACAGCCCCCACAAACTATTCACAGCAAGATAAATTATCTAACTGCTTGATCCAACAGGAGTTGTTGGGTCAACCAAAGGAGTGTCCTGGGGCCAGTCTTTCTTTAATGACTTCAGGGGTGCCTGTTCACACCTTTTTTCTTCAAACATATGCTATTATTGTGTCTCATAGAGATTTAGAAGTTGTGTGTAAATAAAATGTCTGTTTCTGCATCCAGAATTTGAAAAACATAGACTTAGACATTGGTCTGTGGACAGGAGCAGATTACAACGGACAGTTAAGACTGCAGCAAAGATCATCGGTATCAACATGCCCTCTATTCATGACTTATACTCTTCCAGAGTCAGGAAACGGGCAGGAACCATCACTGCAGACCCATCTCACCCCGGACACAACCTGTTCCAGCTTCTCCCCTCTGGTAGGCGTTACAGAGGACTGTAAGCTAAAACCAACAGACTCAGAAACAATTTCTACCCACAAGCCATCACTCTGATGAACAGCGGACTTCTGACCCACAGTGTCAGGTTCAATTCTGGTCAATAACCCAGTAACACTGTCTCTACAGCACCTGTTTACTGGTTCCACTTATTCCACTTATTTATCATATCTCACTTATTATTTATTATTTACTATTTCCTCATATTCCCATTCTCATATCTCGCTTAATATTTGGTATTTATTCCTCTTTCTCATTTCCTATTTCAGAACTGTTCATAATGCTCATACTGTTCATATTGTAATATAAAAACATAATACCCAGTGCCCTTTACACATTTAAATAATTTTGTATTGCACTCATGTCTCTATATTGTTTCTGTTTAGAGTATGTATATAGTGTGTATATATTAGTGTGTATATATTGTTTGGTTGTTTTTGTATGTGTAAGCACATTGTGAGCAACGATGCTCCAAAGAAAAAATCCTTGTGTGTGTCCTCATACCTGGAAAATAAAGCTGATTCTGATTCTGATCTGCTATCTGTCGTTGAGTTTGCAACCATCCTGGTTGCGGATGTGACGATTTTAGACGAGAGGGAGTAGTGAGGGAGGAGCCCTTACACTCTACGTTACACACTTTCTCTGGCAAAAATGCAACCAAGAGCCCCAAGAAAGTGGTGAAAAAGGCCCCTGCAGCCAAGAAAGCCCCCGCGAAGAAGGCTGCCAAGCCCAAAGTGAAGAAGGCAGCACCCAAGAACAAGTGAGCTGTATTCCGTCTCATCAACAAACAGCTCTTTTAAGAGCCACCACATCATCTACAGAGTATTTTCCTTCTAAAATCTGCACACATTTACTGCACACTTTATTAATAATCAAGTAAACACAATGGTTGTAATTTAGCTTTCACAATAAGAAACCTAAAAGAGACAGGAATAGTAGGGACAATAAATGTCAGTATTTATACATTTTCAAACAAGAATCCTAAAAGAGCTTTCTCTTTTTCTTCTTATATCATTAACATCACATTATATTTACACACTAGTTATTCTTTTGAACTTTTATACCAGTTCAGTCATTAATGTTCTGTTGCAGCTCTGTGATCACTGTAGGGGGAATACAAGAAGGGACACTTTTAACTCTGTCTAAGCATGATCTCATTTACACTTGATAAAGAACACACATTTAATTTGTATATTATTTAAAAATGGATAGGTTTTCAGTTTGTCATTGTGGTTTACTGAATTAAGGGCCGACAATGGACAAGGGATAACAATCACCCTCATTTTCATACAACAGACCCTATAATGCTGTTTTAGGTTTTTCCCTCCCGTCTAATCAATTACCCTTTCTAAGTTCAATTTTACAGTTAACCTACACAAGTAGACTATAACAAATGTGCTGAGCATTTTTTGCAAAATTAATTTATAGTATTGACAATTGTTTTGTATTGGTTTTTAATCTGACTATTGTAAATGTATCCTTATTGCAGAACTGAATAGTTCTACAGTTCAATGTTTTCCCCATGAACTTCACATCAGTAATGATTTTTTGTTTTTGAAATATTGATCCTAGTCTTCTATAACAGGAAGTATTCTTTAGAGGAAGTGGGTGGCTCTTAAAAGAGCCTTTGTGTTGGTCTCCCAGTAGGTTTACTTGGAGCTGGTGTACTTGGTGACGGCCTTGGTGCCCTCTGACACGGCGTGCTTGGCCAGCTCCCCGGGTAGCAGCAGCCTCACGGCGGTCTGGATCTCCCTGGAAGTGATGGTGGAGCGCTTGTTGTAGTGAGCCAGACGAGAGGCTTCGCCGGCGATGCGCTCAAAGATATCACTCACAAACGAGTTCATGATGCCCATGGCCTTGGAGGAGATGCCGGTGTCGGGGTGGACCTGTTTCAGCACCTTGTACACGTAGATAGCGTAGCTCTCCTTCCTGGTCTTTCTCTTCTTCTTGCCGGTCTTGCTGACGGCCTTAGAGACAGCTTTCTTGGAGCCCTTCTTGGGCGCTTTGACGCTGGGCTCCGGCATGATGAGTCCGAGAAGTATTACCAATCGAATGTAGTGAGTCACCACCGAACATTCAATTTTTATCCACTCCATGCAAATATTACTGTGATGTTGATCGCGCAGGATTGGTTGTCTTCTGAGCGCGGGTCTGAGCATGCGCAGAATAAGTAGCCGTTCCTCTGAGATTAGTTTACTCAAGAGATCAAAGCAAAATGATGTGTTTGTGATAATGATTGACTGTATTAAGATAAATATCAGTACGCCATTAACAAAACTATGAAGAAGGTATTATCAATTTTAACTCTTTAATAAACAGCCATGGAAACTGATGAAAAGTTATATTGTAGCAAAAATTAAAATATTAGGAATTGATTAACTTTAGGATTAAGATAAAACATTGCCCATTCCTAACAAGACTCTCATGGGGATATGATAAGCTGCTAAACAAAAACACCAGTCCAGATTATTTGAAATGAAATTCATTTTCAGTAATTTTCATCATTTGTGACCTTTTTGAAAACTAAAGGCAGGTGCTCAGTAAACTTTGTAGTCCAGTCGACACTCATGAAGTCATTACTTGTGTTTTTGAGGGATAATATAAATGAATGTACACATTGCTCGGCTGCTGTTGCAATCAACAGTAATGAAAGTTGTCCCCTCAAATGCTAGGGTTTTAACAGGGCGTGTTGCGTGAAACCAGAGAATATAATTGTTCAAATTAGTTTTCTTGTAGTTATCCATAACTTTACGACAGTTACATTTCCATAACATTGTATTTAAAATAAAATGAATCTATGATCAGTAGGCTTTCAGAAGTTCAGGATTTCTGTAATTGTGGAGATTTGATTTTAACTTGAAAAGAAATTAAAGTAAATTGACTTTCTTTGCTTGAGATAGGTTATTGTGGATTAATACTTTTTAAGTCTTTATTCAAGTGTTATTACCTATACCAATAGGGATGCAATGGGACAAGCACAGTAGAGTTTCGGTCCAGTTAAAGGTTACTCTTACGGAATAATGGTGATAAACCATTTCATAAATGATTAAATAATTACACGAAACAGCTCTTTATCAGGATTGTGTGGGTGGCTCTTAAAAGAGCCTTTTTGGGTTTCGTTTCCAGTCAGAATAAAAAGTTTACTTCTTGGCGGGCTTCTCGGTCTTCTTGGGCAGCAGGACGGCCTGGATGTTGGGCAGCACACCGCCCTGAGCGATGGTCACTCCGCCAAGCAGCTTGTTGAGCTCCTCGTCGTTGCGGACAGCCAGCTGCAGGTGACGGGGGATGATGCGGGTCTTCTTGTTGTCACGGGCGGCGTTTCCAGCCAGCTCCAGGATCTCAGCGGTCAGGTACTCCAGTACAGCCGCCAGGTAGACGGGGGCGCCGGCTCCCACGCGCTGAGCGTAGTTTCCCTTACGGAGCAGCCTGTGAACACGGCCGACCGGGAACTGGAGCCCGGCACGGGAGGAGCGGGTCTTCGCCTTAGCTCTAGCCTTGCCTCCGGTTTTTCCCCGTCCAGACATTTTTCGTGTTTCTTGTATATTCGGATATGAGATAAAGTAATTCAACGTTGCATTACGCTTACGCCTCTCGTAAGTATCGACTCAGAGAAGTGTTGCAGCGATGGCTGAAACCCTCCTTTTTATGTCCGCGGAGCGCGGGAGTTGATCATTTCCAGCCAGACCAACCAGAAAAGAGGCTTCAAGCAGAGCAGCAGAGGGCGGCCCGCGCTGATATTTTTGGCGGACTTTTTGAAAGGTTTGTCCGCCAATAAGCGACGGAGATTCGGGCGGTGGGTCGCTCCTTGAGGCGGTGCTCAGCTCCAGAGGAGCCCTTCGCCAATCAGGAGCCGCCGAGCCGGAGGTCTAAAGCTGCGACACAATATCTCACATCCGGTCCCACACTTTAAGAGCCAAGGGTCTCTTCGTTCCACTTTATAGTTATCCTGACTGCAGAAAGAGGAAGTTATGGCAAGAACCAAGCAGACCGCTCGTAAATCTACCGGAGGCAAAGCCCCCAGGAAGCAGCTGGCCACCAAGGCTGCCCGTAAGAGCGCCCCGGCCACCGGCGGCGTGAAGAAGCCTCACCGTTACAGGCCCGGTACCGTGGCTCTGAGAGAGATCCGTCGCTACCAGAAATCCACGGAGCTGCTGATCCGCAAGCTGCCCTTCCAGCGCCTGGTGAGAGAAATCGCTCAGGACTTCAAGACCGACCTGCGCTTCCAGAGCTCCGCCGTCATGGCTCTGCAGGAGGCCAGCGAGGCTTACCTGGTCGGCCTTTTCGAGGACACCAACCTGTGCGCCATCCACGCTAAGAGGGTCACCATCATGCCAAAAGACATCCAGCTGGCCCGGCGCATCCGCGGAGAGAGGGCTTAAACTGTCTGATTCTCTATACACCACAAAGGTTCTTTTAAGAGCCACCTCACTCCAAACTAAAGAACTTTTTTTCCTCTGACAACTCATCGATCAGTATTTTACAGTAAAATATTGTTATATCGTAAGCCTAGTCTAAAAAATATAACATTCATTTCTAAACCTTTAATAGCATACTTACTTCTCTAAATGTCTTAAAACATGAAAACGCGATGGAAAGATCACTGAAACCCTTCATTATCTATCATTTTATCTATCATTTTATTAGTTTTTATTGTCATCACTTCACGTTTTAATGATCCAAGGGCTATGTTGCCGAAAAATTTCTGGTGTAACGAGTTAATGATTAATATATTAATTTATATATCAACTAACAGTGTGTTAGTTCTGTGAAATGATTAAAGATAAAGTTGTGACTGTGACAACCCTGCTGTTGTGAAAATAGAAGTTATGGATCAGAGTGTCATTCGCTTTGGTCTGTTAAAAGAAACAAAATAAGAACATTTTGTCATTTGAAAACAAATTGTACTTTAACTTTTTATAACAGGTCTTTCAGCTTCACCTCTGAGTGCAGTGTTTGCTGCAGATTAACATCAGCTGTGCATGTAAATGCAAAGCTTAATCTGCAGGCGCATACGTGTCATTACAACCACAATTAGAAACAGTGGTTATTGAAGTACACCTGTAACTTTTGGTGAGTCAGTATCAGACAAAACCTCCAACATGAAGACAAAGACACACTCAGACCAACTCTGTGAGATGTGGACTAAAAAAAAAAATCTCTCCTCAGAAGAGAAAAAAGGCCTTTGAAGTTAAATCCATCCATAAAGAGTAACTTCGGGTTCATTTTCCCAAGTTTGTGTGTATAAGTGAGTGATGAGAACAACAATCTCTCAAAGTGGTTCAGAAATGAGGAACATCGCTGCAGTTGGCAGCAGCGAAAACAACCTACATTTGTGCATCTTTACTTTATGTCTTATCAAATGTACAAGAAGAATTGCTGCCCTCTACCGGCTACACTCAGCCACAGGTAACGGTAGCTAATGTTAACTATAGCAAAGTTGTTTTGGAAAAGCTCCCATCACAGAGGGGCCCTTTCCACACAAGGGCCCAGATTGCCCTATGGTAGATCCGGTCCAGCATGAAATCCAAAGTCCATCGGAATACTTAATTTTGTGCTTGAACTGGTCAGATTTGGTACCCCGCAATGTTAACTTCATGTTTGTTCACCCATTTACATGTGACAATATATTGGCCCTATACACACTAAAATTATTGTTTATTTGAACAGAGTCTGGTGGGTTGGGACTGGACCAATTTCAAATATTTTTGTTCACATTAGTCACTTAGACACCAAGGCATGTGGGAATAGGTTGCAGGTTGAAAACGCCCCAAAATTACTCTTTAAGAAACGGAAAGGGAAATATTTTGATCTGATTAAACTAAATTTGTCATTCCAAGTTGTAGTGGAGTTAATTTTTCATTTTATTAAGTTAAATGTCAAGTTCTTTTTTTCATGATTCGATTTTTTCATTTATTGTTAGTCTTTCTTTCTTGGATCAAAGGGTCATTCAGAAAAATCTTTAATGAACTAAAGCTGTTAAGATAATTAGATAATTAGTGGTATTTCTCCCAGTAGAGAAATTCTTTTTCACACAAGAACAATGATGAGTTAAAAAATATATACACATAAGATATAGATAATAAAACATCAACATTCGAAAGACATACAGTAAACCTGTGTGTTTTATTGTGATGTAATGATAAACAGTTGGTTAGTGGTGTTTTCTGATCATGCAAATCAAAGTTACAGATTATTTGGAATGTGTATTTAGATATGGATTAGTATGCAAAATACATGTTAACACTTTGATCAGCAGAGGGCACTAAAACATCAGCAAAACAGTCCTTCTGCAAGTTCCTCTCCTCAAAACCAACACATTCTTACTCCCATTGCGTAAAATACGGACACCTGAGGCATGTAGGCTACCACGATGCAAGATTTGGCGTAGGTAACTTCAGGTTCAACCCAGGGTTTTCTGTATCATGATGGTGGATCAGTTGGTACCGTATGTAGGCCTACAGTTATTGGCGCTAAAAGTCTGATTTAGCGGCAATATCTAAATGCGCTTGGTCGGGACTATTGCCGTTGTTATTGCCGCTAAAACCCGAAAATACAAATAAACAATCAGCTATTTTATTATACATGGAGTCATCCTCCCACTTAAAGAAGGATGAGACTGAAGTGTTGTACAGTTGTGCTGTTAGCTGCTAGGCTAACATCACTAACTTATATGTAGTGTGGAATACAAAACTCCTTCCTACATACATGGCAAAACGCTTTGTTTGCGTCATGTGAAACTGCAGTAATCCAGGAGTATGTCCCTACCCAGTCCTCCCGGTACTTGCAAAGACGTTTTTGCTTTATAGCTATGTGTTCATCGGCTCCCAGGACACCAGCCTCAGCCTCCATTTCAACAATGAATGAATGAAAAACAACAATGCGTATTCATCCAAATTTGCCCTTAGCCGCCTATGTAGCAGCTGACGGGAGCTGCTGCAGGACGACTCAATCACCCTGGACAGTGTTTAATGTTCTATCGGACTATAACTACTCGAGAGCTCTTGAGACTTTGCTCTAATTTGCGGGACAATTGGGGGGACAACTGCTTGGATTTCAGGACTGTCCCAAATTTTTCAGGTAGTCTGGTCACCTTATCAAGAACCCCAGTCTCCTGGGTGAAAGTCCTGTGTTGTTTGACCCTTCTACACCTTCAACCAACTTCCCTACGAAGACATTTGGGCTTTCGTTCTCCTCGCTAACGTTGTCGCTCTTAACCCTTGTGTTGTCTTCCCGTCAACCAAGAACATTTCCTTCCAGTTCAAAATTGCTTTTTCCAGCTTTTGGCGCTTTTTCAAAACCTGAGATGGTTTAATAATATACAGAAGTTTATAGTTAAAAAAGCAGAATTTTTTTATTATTTTGACTAATAAAGATCAGAGGATGTTGAGTGGATATCAGTTGGGTATATGTCAAAGTTTAGTCCGGATAGTGTTTTGAAACCATTGAAAAAATTCAAATGCTATAAGATTAAAGCACCCGAAAAATTCAATGAAAGTTATGATTAATTTTACCTGAAGAATGTTGTATGGAATCATCCATGTTATTTTTGGGCAATTTTGTTGAAAGAAATTCATATTTATGATCTAAAACACATTGAAACGTGTCAGTTTGACCGGAGGACAACACAAGAGTTAATACTACATCATCTTAAAGCGCAGCGGAGCTCCTCTGTCCTGTGCACTCCTTAGGAGGCACTGCCCAAGTGTCCGTATTTTACGAGTTGTGACTGAGAATGGGTTGTCAAAACACCCATTTTTCTAATTGTGCAGCTGGCAGTGATTCCCTACAGGCAAGCGTGGCAGGCATCTGTAGGCCCGGGCAAACGAGAAGCCCGCAGACACGTTGAGGGGCGGAGTTAAACATTTAACCCCGCCCCTCAACGTTTAACCGATTCCAGCATTTGACCCTGCCAATTCATCTTAATATCAGAGTGAATTCAGCGGTATGCACCCACGCTTCGGGCAGCCCTTTTCAAACAATAAATAGTGGGAGTAAGTGTGACTTTTATAGTTGTTTAGTTTTCAAAAACAATTTAAAAAAGCTGGTTATGTCTATTTTAATGTTTCTGCACAAGTTGAGCAGGCTGAGGTTCGGAGTGGATGGCTAGCTCCCTTCTTTAACTGTCTATGCTAGCTCCAAGTAATCTGAAAGTGTGGAAATTATTTCCATTGAAGGACAATGTTACAGTCGTTGTGTGCATGGACGGTCTCTGAATCATCTGCAACCAGGAGATGAAGGAGAGCTCAGATCCACAACACCTAGCACATCTTTGTCTCTGCAACCCCAGGACTAGCGCGGCTAGCGCAACCAGTGCAGGTGCTAGTGCCACGACTCGCGTGGATGATAGCCTGTAGATCTGTCTTCAGTGTAGATCTGTCTTCGGTGTGGATCTGTCTTCAGTGTAGATCTGTCTTCGGTGTGGATCTGTCTTCAGTGTAGATCTGTCTTCAGTGAATGAGCCCGCAACTCAACCAGTGGTCTTCTGTTTTAGCGAGTTTTATTGTGTAGGACCGCCAGAGGTTAACAGTAGGCCTAAGGTGTGTGAAGGCGATATGTCGTTATATGAGATATATGGATTAAAATAATCGATTCATAACGCTACAGAGCTGCAGGCGCGTTTCTATATCAGCTGTTACTGTTGACAATTTTTTTCCCCTCGTGGTTTTCTCTATTTATGGCCAATGATGCTTTAGGGCTTGTTAATGTGATTTATTTCCTTTTGTTAAACATGTTTATAACATGAATTATTACTCTAAAGTAACAGCTTGAAAAGGAAAAAAGGAAATAACTCAGTCTTGTTTTACATGGCAGACGTTATGTGTTGATTCAAACTGTTGGGCAGTGTGGTTGAAATCTTAAAACAATTAAACAGAATTGTGAAATATTCTGTCTCATGTTATGAGCAGAACTAAACTATGTTTTGGGGAACAAATAAGGAGATGGTGGTGCAAAGTTCTCCTGGAAAACTTTCCTATGATGTAAGTGTCTATACAATTACTAAGGCTTCACTTTATATTTTAACATCAATTGTCTCAATGATAATTATGTTACATGTGTTATATAATGAATGGATATCATTGACTCACATATAGCTCTAAAGAGGAGATGGCCAAAAAGATGACGTGAACATCAATATTTCATTAACATTTTTACTATTTGCCTGCTTGTTTTAATTTAATGCTAGTTTGTTGTTCAATATTTAATAAACAGTATGATGGAAATGAAAAGGATGACTTCCTAATTACCTTTCAATACCAAGAGGACTTGGAAATCTTTTTCAAACATTGTATTGATTAACACAATTTAAAAATAAATGCCATGTTCCTTGAGAGTTAATGAGACACAGACCAGTATGATTGTTATAGTTCTTGTCATTATTCTGGTAACACCCATGACCTCTACAAGAAGGGCCAGAGTCCTCCATCTGCTGAGGAGACTTGGGTCCTTTGGAGTGTGCAGGACTCTCCTCAGGACTTTCTATGACTCTGTGGTGGCCTCTGCCATCCTTTATGCTGTGGTCTGCTGGAGGGGGGGCAGCTCGGACCGGAACAGGAGCAGACTCAATAGACTGATCAGGAGAGTGAGCCCTGTCCTGGACTGTCCTGGACTGTCCTCTGGACCCCATAGAGAAAGTGGGGGAGAGAAGGATGTTAGCTAAGCTGACATCCATCATGGACAACACCTCTCACCCCCCACATGACACTGGGGGGTCCCTGAGCAGCTCCTTCAGCAGCAGACTGATACCCCCACGGTGTAAGAAGGAAAGGTACCGCAGGTCCTTTATCCCGGCCGCTGTCAGACTCTACAACCCCTGCACCACCTGATAATGTTGTAGTTTCTGTCCCTGTTTTTTAAAATTTACTCCACACTCTCTGTATATCTTTATTATCTGTATTTATATTTTTACATTACAAGTACTTACTTTTTCAATATTATTTATGGTCACAGGTAAATATAATTTATATTATGGTTACCTACTTTTGCTTTATTACTTTAATTACATATTCAATTTAATTTTAACGTCACTCACTTACACTGCAATATTGTTTCTTGTACTATGGCAACCGCACTTTACAAAACCTTTATTTGACGCCACTTTACTTTCAGTCTAACTTCTGCTCATTGTCTGTTGTTTGCCTGTTTTTCTTGTGTGTTTACTTGTTTGTTTGTTTGTTTTGCTTTTTTGCTGCTGTAACAAGGACATTTCCCCGCTGTGGGATGAATAAAGTATCTAATCTAATCTAATTATTGTTATTATGGTTGTATATATATGTTAGTAAACTTATTTTCAGAATTATTGGTGTTATTATTTATATATATATATATATATATATATATATATATATATATATATATGTATATATATATATATATATAAATATACACATTATATACATTATATAATATACAGTATATGATATATATTATAGTCTCATGATCCTTTAATTTTGATAACATTAAGAACGTATCAGGTTACAGGTGATTATGATAAATACACATTCAAATATTCCACTTTTTTCATCATTTAATGCATTATTGGGGTAATTTAATGTTTTGTGAAATGTTTCAATATTGTATTTCATAATTTTTAAAACTAAAGATAAAGTTCATTATTTTAAATCGCTGCATTTCGCCACATCCATTAAGGTTTCTTGTCCCTCTTCGCACACTGTATTAAATGAGTTGGGTAGTGGACGGTTGGAGACGGTTTGGCCGCGCCCCCTCAACCTCTAACCCCGCCCCTCAACGTTTAGCCCCGCCCACATTGAGGTCTGCGGGTCTGCAGTCAGGGTTACTTGTGCGGGTCTGCAGTCAGAGCTACTTGGGGCAAACAGGTCGATGTTCAGCGGGTTGCCATCCAGACGGATGTCCTTCAGGTTACGGCGGATGAAGTTGCGATCATGACGGTTGCAAAAGGTGTCCTCATGCAGATACTGGATGTTGTTATTCTGATTGGGGAACAATTTCTGTTGAAGTTTTCACAAGGAAAGTGTATTAAAGTACATTAAACAATTGTTGAGACCAGCGTTGACTTTACAAAGCATGTCCTAATAAATAACACAAAATTACGGTTTAAGTGCAGAAGATTAGAGGATAATGGGATGACTGCCACATTGACCAGAATCAGGGAATTATATGGTATCCTGTCTAATTGTTCTACTATTTTTGCCTCATTACAAATCTGCAATAATTTTTGCATGGCTAAAATGGTCATGCATAATGCAACAGAATACACCATCCACAGGAAGAAAGAGGGCAAAAACAATCCTTTTCTACTTTAAGTCTATCTTATTAACACATTCCTTAGTAAAACAAATTAGCAAACACGTCAGTGTAGCCACTCCTCTGATGTATCTCTGTCTTGCTCTGTGGAACTGCCGGAGCCAAGGCGGCGCTGATTGGTCCAGACCGGGAGACACGCGGGTTGTAGATGCATAACCATTGGACAAAGTAAAACTCACAGAGCAGCTGCATCAGTGTTAAATAAATAGGCTACGCGTTGGAACAGAAAAGAGACAGACAGACAGAAAACGTTTGTATTTGGGCTAATGTACTTTCTTTTTTTACAATTAGTTTCTTCCATTATATGGTACTTGTGTGAGTTTCTTAGTCTGGTAACTTCATAGTTCCTAAAAAAAATGGGAGATTATGGTGTTACAGCAGCAAAATCAGTCACAGAACACGGAATATAAATATAAATTATATTCTAGGATATAATATACATACATACGATATACATGAAATAATAATAGGAATAAGATAAAGCTTAGATTATGTTATGATTGAATTGAGCACTTGATTCTTATTTCATGAAGAAAAATGATTTCTCACACATTTTACTAAGCATTAAGTAACTTTAGGTTTACATTTTATTATTTTGAAGTAATCCTTGTGTATCATTTTATTACACATTTTCATGTGTAGGCTACTCTGGGATTATTATAGTTAATTTCTTTCTAATCTGACAGTTTACGTAGCCCATCCCGGTTTAAAACAATATGTCAGAACACAAATTGTCTAAATGGACGTTAAAAACTGTTGTTAATAAAATATTTTGTCATCAAATCACACTTGACTACACAGTTTCATAGGTATCTATGCTTATTTTGTAAATGTTTAACCAGGTCTTCCATGAAAACTGTAATACCCTAAAGGTTTTACCTCCATATTAAATAAATGTCCCATTGAGATCTGAAACACAATCAGGGAATCAGGTATTAAATTGATTAAAACAGAGGGTTGATTATAAATTGTTTTCTCCTTTTGAATATTACAATAATATTAACTGTGGTTTCAAATGTATGCCGCTGCCTTTCTTGTCTCTCTAGAAAAACAGGATTAATCTCAATGGGACCGCAATATATTCAAAATCAAAAAGGTGTGTGTCATAATGTGATTTACAATCTGACAAAGATCCATTGAGTATGAAGTTGGTTAAACAATAGTATTTGTATGCTTCTTCTTTTGAATATGAACCCATGCATTCATTTTAATATATGTAAATAATATATAATTAAATAATGTTCTATTCACATTTTTAAGTTTGAAAATGTAGCATATTAATATTAACAGCAAATAAATTACTTTTAACCTGAATATTTCATGTAGAGCAACGTGTTTTGAATGAATAAAACGATGAAAAGAGAAATCTTTCTTGAATCTGTGGCTAAATTCAGAAGGTGTAGTGTTACTCACTTGTGTGTTAGCGCCTTCTTGTGCTGATCGGAAGATAAAGCTCTGAAGGACTCGGGTGGGAAATATATTCCGATTATTTTTTATTTGAAAAGTTTGGATTTATTTAACTACAAATACATTACATATTTATTAACATTTTTAGATCAACGTGTTTAGATTGAATAGAAACCAGATATGATGTTGTAGGAAAACTGCTCTCTATAGAGTCTGTGATGGCTCTTAAAAGAGCCTTTTGGTGCACCGAGTACAGATTAAAGAGCCACTTTACTTCTTGGACTTCTTGGCTGCAGCTTTCTTGGCCGGAGCTTTCTTCACAGGGGTCTTCTTCTTCGCGACCTTTTTAGGGGCAGCCTTCTTGGGAGTAGACTTCACTGCTGGCTTTTTGGCCGCTTTCTTCACAGGAGACTTCTTGGCTGCTGGTTTCTTGGCTGCTGGTTTCTTAGCGGCGGTTTTCTTGGCTGCAGTCTTCTTCACAGGTGTTTTCTTAGCTGCTGTTTTCTTCTGCGGGGACTTGGCAGCGGGCTTGTTCACTTTAACGGGAGCTTTCTTGCCGGTCTTGGCTGCTGTAGGCTGAGCCTTGGGGAGCTTGAAGCACCCGGAAGCGCCAATCCCTTTATTCTGGACCAGCTTTCCGTCGGTCACCAGCTTCTTCACAGCGGTGTTGATGCGCTTGTTGGCCTTTTCCAGGTCGATGCCTTTGGTGGCCAGCGTCTTTTTGATAGCCGGAAGCGAGGTGCCTTTACGATCCTTGGCCTCGGTCACGGCGTCGAGGATGAGCTTCGGGAGGGAAGGTCCGTCACTCTTTGCCCGGGGAGCTGCCTTCTTCTTGGGGGCTTTGGTCGGGGCTTTGGCCGCGGGAACTGCTGGAGCTTCTTCTGCCATGTCTGTGTGTTTCTCTGTCGAGTTACAGTCTGCTGTGTTCAGCTCAGGCGCGAGGCGGGATTTATATAAAGCCAATGAGAACCGTGGAGAGTCAACCCACAGCAGCTCCACTGCCCTGCTGAAAATGTGGCGAGCCTTTGTGTTTTCTCCTTCACAATTTGGGGATAAAATGCATAGAAAAAAAACGTTTTAAAGCACAATAGTTGTTCTAGCGGAGAGAAAACCTTCCCCCCTTCACACTGAGCTCATGTTTGGTGACGAGGACTTATTTATTTGATTACAGGAGGCTTCAAACCTTTCGGATACAGAGTCATTTTGGACTACTCGCAGCGAGGTTTCCTCACATTTTGTCTTTAAAAATATTTAAAAGTAATGTGAATTAAATGTGACAGTGATGTTCAGGTAAGCAGATACGTGTGAGGATACAATTAAAGTGAAATCTCTGCATTAATGTGTTTTATTTAGTTTAAAATGGAGGGGTTTTCAGTGGTGGTAAACACACTGGGTGCTGGGTGTGAAGGCTGACAGGTTTATCCGCTGGCATTGATCCTTCACATGATGGATTTGACATGATGGGCCTCCAAACACAGGTTCATTTCTCTCTTCTTCTTCTCTTCTGCTGTACACAGCCCTGACTCTGACTGCAAACATCTTCAGTTTTCCTCAATCTTTTTGTACCATGATTTGATCAGGTAACAATTATTTACAATATTGTTGGTTAATAAAGGAAATGTGGGATCGCAAATATGTTGTAAAATTTGACACTTAAAGCTTCAGATGATAATATAGCTCTATGGAACCCCCTTTACGCCAATGTGATGACAAAAGACTATAGGTCTTTATAATTAGAAACCTACAAGCCTTTTTTTATCTCAAAATAATGATAGGCATACTATCTACTTCTTCAAAATAACGGGTTAGTGCAGGATACTATGTCATTATTTTAAGAGTTATTTTTTTGAGGTTTCTCATAATGACTTTAACAGCTTCTTTTTGGGTTTGGTTTGACATGATAGGCCTTCAAACACAGGTTAATATTCTCTTTTCTGCTGTAGCCTACACAACCCTGGCTCTGACTGCAACAGTGATATTTTGAATACACTGAACAAGGACACATAGGTTAAAAGATACTTAAAAATTATTCAGTTTAATGTTGCCCCGCTTGTATCATAAAGTTAGGTTATCAAGCTACGCTAACCAGGCTAGCAAGCTAGCACAACGTGGTGAGCTTTTTCATTTAAGCTAACACAAAAGAAACCAAATAAAACAGGTCTCTTATATGAAGTTTGAGACCTCCCAGCCATACTAACACATTATCAAAATTAACACATATTTTGCCATTAAAAATATTCCATATTGAGATTTCACTACAATTGCGATAAATTGTGCAGCCTAGTTGACAGCTCATTCAAACTGGTCTGGTGCGGACCTAACAACCAAACTCTGGTCCGCATGGAACCGGGGTCTTGGTTCACTCCCAAGTGCAGAGTTCGGTTCAGTTTAGGTGAGAAGGCAATCTCAACTGATCTCAAATCTCAAACCTAATATAGGAACTGAACCAAAAATGAATGCATTTACTAGCTTGCTATTTCAATGATTTAAGGGATAACTTTAAAATCCATAACCTTCTCCTTACTCGCTGCCTTGTCAGCTCCTTGTTGTTCGCCTTCTTCTAAAATATTAGAAACACTAAAGCAAAACCAGAAAAACCAAGACTTTGTTATAAATTTGACTTTGCTCCATTATTTCTTGACCGTTTGATTCCAATGTTTGGTGCAGTCGACAAAGTGTATTGTGAGCGCTACATGAGCATGTTAAAAATGCAACAACTGTTACAACTACTGACCTTAATAAAATACAAAAATGAATAAAATGTTACCGGCTAGCTGATGATACAGCTATATCAGATGAATTTCAGGTTATATATATATATATATATTATATTATTGTGACTGAGACTGAGCATGCGCGAACACGTTTTTTTTAAATAGCTTTAACAAAGTTTTTACAGATTTACAAATTATAAATTATAGATGCCTTCAATAGGCTACAGAACCACTAAAAAATCAAATAAAACAAATTACAAAACTTGACCAATGAAACAAAGCAGTGCATATCCATCCATCCAGTGCATAGAGTTTCATTCATTCTGCCTCCTTTGTTTTTTCTTTTCTTCCTTGAAGCACGTTTATGAAAGTTGTAGAGTGCAGCTGTCAAGTGCAATTCACAGACCATGAGCGTACACAAGAAACTAGAAATAAAACAAAGTGACAATGATTTATAGGAAGAATATTTTACTAAGTCATTGGTTTTCTAATCTACACGCACACAATGTGTCTGTGTTACAACATCTTCCTTCCAAGAATATTTACCAACCCATCGACTTTACTTACGGTGGTTTTGGGAAAAGGCTAGACTATGGTGTCGGTTTATCATTAATAATAATAGGCCTAATAATAATAATTAATAATTAATTAATGGAAAATACAAAATTAAAGCTGAATGCACAAGTTAACTTTTTCAATACAACAGGGCTGCCGTTAAAGTGTTTTAGGACAATAACAGACGTTATCCTACGTCATCATTTTTATGTCAGCCTATTCTATAACTGGAAAGTGTTTTTGGTTCTCTATACTATATATCTGTATCTATACCTTATGTTTGTATCAGATAAAGTGCCAAATATAAATGGAGCCGTCACACCTAAATATTGTTGTGTTGTTATTTAACACATTGTGGTGGTTATCAGGTAATCTATATTTTAGCTTATTAAATACCGCTTATCACCCAAACCACTTTCATTAGTCGGGGTCGCATTGTTTAGATTGTAAGAAAGTGTCTTTAGATGAAGAGGGTGGCTCTTAAAAGAGCCGTTGTGTTGTAGTTGTAGTTGTAGTTTTTCAGCGTCTGGTTTATCCTCCGAAGCCGTACAGGGTGCGGCCCTGCCTCTTCAGAGCGTACACCACATCCATGGCGGTCACAGTCTTCCTCTTGGCGTGCTCGGTGTAGGTGACGGCGTCACGGATCACGTTCTCCAGGAAGACCTTCAGAACACCGCGGGTCTCCTCGTAGATCAGACCGGAGATACGCTTCACTCCGCCGCGGCGAGCCAGACGGCGGATGGCTGGTTTGGTGATTCCCTGAATGTTATCACGGAGAACTTTACGGTGACGCTTAGCGCCTCCTTTACCGAGTCCTTTGCCTCCCTTGCCC
>JAQOOF010000758.1:0-18839 GCA_029931835.1 Etheostoma nigrum | reverse complement strand
AATAATAATAATAATTAAAACTGCAAGCAGTGATCAACGGGCCCTCGCCTCTTTGCAGTTCGGGGTACTGGCAGAGGCCAATCTTTGCGGCAGTGAATTTGCGCGGCACTCAGACACTGCAAGACTCTACGTCATACCATTCATTTTCTGTGGAAGGGGGCTTGGCCAAATCGCATGGGGGCGGGTCAAACATCACCAATGAAGAAGGAACTCTCTGCTGAGTTCAATGACACTTTACACAAGACTGTACCTTAAAACGGTTCAAATGTTATGAAAGGGGGCGTGGTCTGTGTGAGTGGGCTTGGTTAAAGTATAGGGGCCGGCTTAGTATCACATGTAGACCACACTTTAAGTTTCATGTACAGCAGATGTTTGTCATATAAGGCTGATTTTCTGTTGCCAGTTGGTGGACGTGGACACAGACAAACAGACAATGTAATGTACAATGTAGATTAGATCAATATTTTAGAAGCTAATTGTAGGATAATGTATGAGATCAAGCAAGGACACTGCAGGGATTTGAACCCCGTCTCAGAACACTGAGAGAACCATCACCAGTGTCTTATGCTTTGAAGTCAAGTGTTAATAAAAAAAAATTAAAATATATAAGCATAACCTGTTAAGCAGGATTTCTAAGGTTAGGTATTCAACTTTTATACTGTATGTGTGACAATTATCAACCTGATATAAACTGACATTTTTAACCTTACACTTACTTTGTGAAGACGGAGACAGACAGAGAGAGATTCACTTCTTAAAAATACAACGAATTGCCTCATGAGCACTAAAATATATTGGCATAACCTTTGTGTCAGTAAGATAAAGGCTTGTTTGTTTCATATAAATATGATCGATCAACGTTCCATTCTCTGTGGTGGGTTCTGAAACAGATTGCACATATCCCAGGCTTGCCATGAAAGTCGACATGGACGATGACTTTAGCTCATCATGGTTGAAGTCTCCTAAAATGGCAATGTTGTTTGACTTTGTGTTTAGAATGTTGTTCAAGTGTTTTATATTCCTTTTAAACAGAGACAAAGGGTATGTTGGTGGTCGGTAAATTACAACAATTATAATGTCTTCTCTAGTGAAGTGACAGCAAATGCATTCTATGTTAACATTAGGAATAGTCAAAATTTCATACTCCAAATGTTCTTGGCAATATATGCCAACACCACCGTGTTGCTGGGTTTGTATTGATTGCAAAACAATGCTATCCATGTTGTAAGCAGAGCATCGTGGAGCACTGTGGAATTTGTATTTATCAATGTGGGTAGTTTCAATTGCAACACATGCTGGTAGCCAGGTTTCGGTTACAGCAATACAACTGTAATCACATTGCTGAATGGAAACTGTTAGGTCAGGCAAATGGCCAAGTAAACTTTGCACATTTAATGAAAATACTGTAAAGAAGTGATTGTTATTTACAACTGTATTGGTACAGGGTATAAATTTTGGCATGTTATTGATGGAGTGCTGAATGTCGTCTCTGCAGTAAATGGTTTTCTCTGCAAAATCTTGAATGGTCAAACCAGTTACACTCTTAACGCGACTCAAAGCAACGTATGCCTGACCTGGTGCAAAAATCTTTTTAAGAGAAACTACTGCTTGATCAACAGTCAACCCCTGGACTTTGTGGACTGTACAAGCCCATGCTAACTTCAACGGGAACTGTCTACGTATCCCTCCTTTGCTAGCAGGCTCTTGTTCCATATTGATTGGCGTGGCTAACCTGTTTGTATTAGTTGAAGGCCTACATCGCCTTTTTTTTGCTCCTACTTTGTCATCATCAAATTGGACAAAGACAGTGCTTACAAATGTGTTATTACCATTTTTAACCATGTCTGTTACAACCCCACAAACTCCATTTACTAAACCATCAGCGACATCAATATTTTTAATCAACATAACACGTGCCCCCGTTCCTAACATCAGTTTTTGTGGTAAACATGAGTTGTACACTTTTGAAAAGTGGCCACTTTTCAGCTGGAAAAGTCCTGTTTGTTTGTTTTTTTCATAGTCTTGAGCCTGTATACAAATATGGTCTGGACAGCATGCACTCAGCTGCAAAATATTGTGCTCATCTACTTGCGCATTTGTTGGGAAAATATGCAATGCAGAAGAGCTGATCCCAGTTTCACATTTTTGAAGAAAATCAACATCACTAGCACTAAGTGGTGTGCTCTTAGTTCTAGTACGCAATCTGTTCAAAACTTCAGCAAAGGAAGTGTCTTGTTGACGAACAATATCAGTTAATTCACAAACCTCAAAATTGCCATTCCACAAATCCACAGGGGTATTTGGTAAATACAAGGATTTACCCTTAACTGGACTCAGTTGGAAAAAGTCCCCCACTGCAATTACGCTTACTTTACCAAAAGGGGAATGGTCACCCGTCTGCTTTATTTGCCTAAGTCTTCCATGAACATAAGCCAACAAGTTGTGGTTCACCATGGAAATCTCATCAATAACCAGTATCTGCACATCACCATAACAAGCACGCAAGGTATTCAGCTTTTCCTCACTCAATGGCATGTATGGAGGTTTGACATCTAGTCCTATAGATAAAGTGTTATGTATTGTGCTAGCTCCTAAATTGAATGCAGCAATTCCAGTAGGAGCAGTCAACAACACAGAAACGCTGTCTGGTGCAGATGCAATTTGTGACAGCAATCTAGTTGCTTCATAATGAATAGCCTTAATTAAATGGGATTTACCTGTCCCAGCACCACCTGTAATAAAAACTTGGAAAGGTGTTGGATTGTTGCCGTTCACTTTTTTAAGGCACCACTGCCTGATTTCATTAAAAACAGCTCTTTGTTTGCAATTGAGGGATCGGAGTAGATTAAGTGCCTCAGTTCTGCACATAAGATTGTGATGTTCATATCTATTTGATTCGTCAGAACCTACTGCCAAGTCGGGAATAACATCAACATGTTCATCTTGCATTTGTTCTTGATTTCGAACTTCCTGTTCACATTCTAAACGTTCCAACTGTTGCTCAGGGCACATTTCACACCATGCATCTTCAAGAATACCCATTTCATTGAAAAGATTCTCAGCTTGTGCAATGTCTTCACCTTCCTTTTCAAACTGAAGTCTGTTAGCATCAACAGTAGTCTTTACACTTTGAACAATTCCACTAATGGAATGTTGACCATCTTGGTAGAATTGCTGAAATGTTTGAAACCCTGTAGGTTTTAAGTCAGCATCCAAATGATAAGGCAGAAAGAGTTGCAAAATGCTTTGGAAATATTTTTCAGGATTTCTATCAATTGAAAAGCGTGCATAACGGACAATTGCTGGTTGTGTTCTGGTTCTTTTCCTAATAAAACCTAAATCGTTTCCCAATTTAACTTTATTAGTTGCTTTCTCAGTGTTGGCTAAGACTCTGTATTCCGATACAAATGAAGCTAAGCACATCTCATTAAAAATGCCATCCTTAGGCCTGGCTTTATAACGGTCTACATAGCTAGTCATCCATATATCCTTATCAGTAAGCTCCTGTGCATTAGCTTTCTGTTTAAGTACTTTCAATGGCAAGCTCAAACGTGTGGAATCGCCTGTGGGAATGAACTGAACTTTACGTGAACATTCTTTTAAATGCATATTAGTTAATCTATACACTGCTTCTTGTGCACACACATCACGGTTGTGTAGATAAACACTGCCTAACTTTTTTAAAGTGTTTTTGGCATCTGTATTGCCTTGCTGTGCTTCATGCAGAGCACTGCTTAGCAACAATCCCGTATTTCGTTCGGATTTTGAGACATAAGAAATAATGTAGACAATTGCTAAATATGGGTTTACTACAAACTGAATGTCCATGTTAGCATTCCAAGCCTTAAGTAACTGCTTGTTGTATGGATTGATCCATGCATCTTTAGGTAGACGTTTTAACACAACTTGGGGCTGTTTAACAAGGAATTCAAATATTGATTCAAACGTTTGCTGGTCAATGCCCACACTGTCAAACAACTGTGACACTGAAGTAAATGCAATAGTGTCATTAGATATTGCTGTTTTAAGTTTAGACATTATACTAGTTGCCTGTTCTATAGTCATCTTATTACCCAAATTCTCATGCATTGAAGAACAAGAACATGGCATTGCATTGCAGTCACAAGTTTTGTCTGAAACACCAGTGTCCTTTACTCTGGCAATAAATGTGCGTTCACTGGGTGGTCTTGGGAAATTGAATCGACATACAGTGTTTTTCTTTTTGCAGGATTTAGAATGCCTCTTGCTATGCGTTTGAACTGTTGAGACTATTTCAAGAAGTTCGTCGTCATCATTTGGGAGATCACATGAAATATATTTGTCCACAAAATCAACAACAGCTTCATCATCTTCTCTATCAATTTGTGGGCTGTTTTCAATCCAGAAAATTGCATGCACGTGTGGACTTCCTCTTTGTTGGAACTCAACACGATAAAAATAATCTACCACTTTTCCTATTGGCTGACTAGGTGAAAATATAACAGTATTCAAGAAAGTATGCCACCTGTAATCAAACATGCGTGCAGCAGTAACAGGGTTGCGTCGCAAAAGATCACATTTTTCAGCCCAATCCAAATCTTCAACATTCTCACTCCTACCCTCTTGAGTCATCATACTTGTCAATAAATTTCCCCACCTTAAGTCAGCAGATGAAAAAGAACAGAAGAAAGTAGGTAATCCAATCTGTCTAACCATGGCAAACAAATCTTTTTGGGTACTAGACCAAAAAGCAGGGGTACCTCTTATTGGCTTTAGAAATCTATACCCCTCATCACACTGAAAAAGTCTTTTCAAATTATCATCATCATCCAGCATGTCTGCTGATATTTTGGCTGTACTGTTGCTTTTATGCCCTTTCCGTAGAGCTATAGAAATATTTGATGCCACCTGTTCTACATCAGCTGTATATTGCGCAGCAAAAATAAATTCCACATTTCCAGCAAACCTAACATCAGCATTCATAATTCGATTATTATAATAGCGTGACCTTGTCAATCTATGGTGTCTGAAATCATGGTATGTTGGTCCACCTTTTGGGAATAAGGCAGGAAAGCTTTTGGCCTCATTAGTTTTATCTTTAAGAACTTGAACTGGATGGTTACCCTCTGCAGGTGCAACATTTAATACATTGTCACCTAGATCTAAAATGTCCTGACCCACATCTAAAGGCTGAAGGCAAGTATCCATGAACATGCCATGTGCTTGGCGATCATGTAGTGTCTCTTCATCAGCACATACATCTTTTTCAGCATCAACATTCATATCTTCGCCAATGTCTTTTTCAAACTGATTTATCCAATCATCATTAAACTGGATATCTGCATAATAAGGGTTGTTTCTTTTTAAGTACTGTAAAGCTTGCTTTATACGGTTGGTATTAACATATTGGTATTTATAGTGGCCTTTGTATGACAATTTTCGTTTTAATTTTATACGTAAATGAGACCCATCTGAATTTGTTCTTGGTAAAAAATGGGTGGTCTCTACTACATTTGAGGGTACGCACGTCACGGGTCCGTGCACCCCATTCTGTCCGCCTTTAGGCAACGCCAACATTTTCATGAATGGAATATGCAAAGAGATCAAATGTTGTTCTAAACTATTGAGACAGTTCAGTTCTGGAGGAATAGGAACTAAATGCAAGTTATTAATAATGCTTTCTGCTGGAATTTCACCTTGGCGTAGTTTGTTATTACAACAATGACAGATCCACAACTGACCTCTGGGGGACCCTAACCACTTGCAAGGCACTTCACAATTATCACATTTGTGCAAATAATCTTCTGTGATACACTTGTTAGCTACCAAAGTACTATTTTTGTCTTGCATATAAGAATCTTTATTACAAATGTGCACCTGATGTCTGAAAAGCAATCTATGGCAAACGCAACACACAAAATCTGGACCAGTCTTTACTGCATCCTGAAACTGTTTTAAAACAAAGGCAAAGCGTTTGCTACTCTCTTTAAACATAACGGACCTTCTTTTATTAGAAGTTTTCAGTGAGAGCCTGTGGTTTTCATTTAACTTATATTTTTGAACACTAGACTTTTTAACAGCTGCCCTGTGCGGTTCATTTTCGTCATACTTCTTAATACTAGCTTTTTTAACAGCTGCCCTGTGCGGTTCATTTTCGTCATACTTCTTAATACTAGCTTTTTTAACAGCTGCCCTGTGCGGTTCATTTTCGTCATACTTCTTAATACTAGCTTTTTTAACAGCTGCCCTGTGCGGTTCATTTTCGTCATACTTCTTAATACTAGCTTTTTTAACAGCTGCCCTGTGCGGTTCATTTTCGTCATACTTCTTAATACTAGCTTTTTTAACAGCTGCCCTGTGTGGTTCATTTTCGTCATACTTCTTAATACTAGCTTTTTTAACAGCTGCCCTGTGTTGTTCATTTTCGTCATACTTCTTAATACTAGCTTTTTTAACAGCAGCCCTGTGTGGTTTATTTTTGTCATATTTCTGGACACTCGCCATTTGTTTCCTTTCCCTATAAGATGCATCGTGTCGATAATGAAACTTAGAACTCCGCTGTTTTTTTTCCTTTATATGTTGTGTTTTGATTTTAGAAGTAGAAATACTTCTTTTGGAAATAACTGTTTTGGTCTTCTGTTTAAGCTTATCAACATAACTGCTTTTAATGCTTCTAGTTAGCATCTGCCGCTTGTCAATTATTTCCTGAACCTTACACAAGTTATAGCATCCCAAATTATTTTTTTGCTTCACACAAACTATAGCTTCATAATGATTCTCATTACAATGCAGTAAGTATATTCCCTGTTCTGAAACTTTATCTCCTAAACATCTATACTTTAACCACTTGCCTCTAGTGTGGGTGTAGACATCAACACGAAGGAGGTTTGCAGCAGCCTGGATTTCAACCTCTGTAGCCCAGTTACCAACACGTGCCATTCTGGATTTGACCAAATAATCTGTCAAAGATGTGTAGTCATCTCTAATCAAACTCGCAAACAACAAATTATTTGACTTCATGTGATTAACTATTGCAGTTCTGAAAATACGATGAGAATTCTGGCTACCGCACACCACTTGTGATAGAGCACGGAAAAAGCAATTACCATCACCAACTATACCATCAGATTTGCATGGGTCACCCAAAGAACCAAAGGACTCAGACAGTACAAAGTCTTGTTTCTTGAACTCTACTTTTAACTGCCTGCATAAATTCTGTGCCATTTCTTTGGATAACACGTTGAAATAAAAGTCCTCATTTAAAGTTCCAACAGCTGAGCTACGAACAAGATCACTGTTAACTACAGCAACGTCTTCAGACGGTTCTTCCATATTATCTGGACAGATAAGGTCATCACTGATGAATATGACATTAGCATCAGATTTACAGTTACTGGAAGAATGAATGCGTAATGATGTGTCAGAGCCTGGAAACTGTAGCATTATTAATGAGTCATTACAATCAGTATTACTGTCAGAGCTATCAACTATGGGACACACAACAACTCCAGTAATCTCAAATTGCTTAATTTCTGTGATTTCTTTGCTATTATCCCAACTGTGGATAAGGTTACACACATCAGCAAGTGTTTGATAGTACAAAACTATACTTTTGCCTGAACTGCTTACAACGCCGTTTGTGTTTCGTGCATGCGAGTCAAACACAGCAAACTGTCCATGTTGATGGAAAATGGCGCATGTATTTCCACCAAAAGTAAAGAAACATCGATCACATGATTCAAATGTTTTCTTCAGACCATCAGTTAAGGTGTAAGCAAAGCCGGCAACCAGAAACTCTCCTTCATTTACATGCAAATGTCCAACTATAGGCTGATTGTATTGTAAGAGATAGGCACTATTTCTGAAAGTGGCCTTGTTTGGCAAGTCATTTATGAGGAGATAACCATTACCTGACTTATCACTTATCATATTTGATGTTGACAAAAATGTGTAAAAGGTGTCCCCTGAAACAAGAGTGTTGTCTACATCTTGACAACTCCATGTCATAATGCTTTTTTCCTCATGCATTACCATTGCTGCCAAGGAATTTGGAACACATTGCCTTCCTGCATTGTCACCAAATTGATCATCCCCTTGATGAAAAGATCCTTGAACATAATGAAACAGACCTCTTGTTTTCTCAATACTAGAAACAGGTGTATGTGTTGATGCATTAGCTAAGGGATTTCTGTCTTCAACTTCTATCCTCACACTAACAACAGTAAACATTGCTGCATGCAGTGCCTTTGACAAGTGGGAAATGTGCATCATCATTTCCAAGAAACTACTGTGAACAAGTGCTATATTCTTCCCATAATCTGAAGGCATTCCAGAGGTATTGCAGGCATTGAAATCCAAAACAACAAAATAATTGTTGTGTTGCACAATTGTACAATAGTACCCATTCAAATTCAACAAACAGTAGTTCTCTTCCAGCAGTGCCGCATACAATGCGTCATACAAGTCAGAGTAAACACAAACACCTGTCATTTCTGTACCCACAGACACGCTGAAGCATGCATTGAAAACATTATACTGTCCTTCAAAACCTCTCTCTGGTTTGTCAAAGGCCAAAATTTGTCCTTGCTCATGTATTGAATCCAGCACAGAAGTATTCCAAGTGCAAAAATTGGTAACTTCATGCCTTATCAGAGCTGCAGCAGCACACATTATTGTCTCAGTATTACTCTTTTCAAGCACTCTGAAATGCTTGCTCCCAACAAGTATTGGCTTCACAGCATTATCAGCACATATACATTGAACCACTGCATGCTCCATACCTTTGATGTCTTCATGCTGTGCCATTTTGCATCTTTTGTTGCTTGGCATCTAAAAACAGACAAAGGAAACAAGAGGTTCATTGAAATAATGTAAACTTGATACTTTTACAATAACATACCATATACATGTTTGCGAACCTTTAAATGCTAAAAACCTAATATAAATTGAATAGAAAACAAACCTGATGAACATCCTCTGTCCTCTGTGACACTGGGGTTATTTCTTGAAGCTTTACAGCATGGTCCTGTAGTGATAATAAAAAAAATATTTAGACATTGAAAGGTGGCAAATGTTTTATGTAGTAAACACTTAACACTGCCTGACAACATCTATGTTTCTTTTACAAACCTTCCTGGTGTCCTTCAATGATGGTTCAGAAGAATGGGGGTTGACTTCTTCTTTCACCGCAACTCTGGCAGGTGATGGGCTGACCGAGTCCACCAATGGCGTTGCCTCCTCCTACAAATAATATGAAACAAAACTATTAACTAAATACAGTCAAATGTGTTTTGTTGTCTATAACTAAGTGAAAGAAAACATTGGTGAAATTCATAAAGACAAACCTGCTGGTAGAGTTTTCGTTTCTTGCATCCATTTGGTCTCTGGCGAAGTTTTGTGGTTGTCTGAGGTAAGAAAAAGAAACATGAAAATCTTGCTCTTTACTAACACACATCGTTTATGAAAATATTGTACTCATTTCACTTTCAAGTAAAAGACAAAACCACAGTAAACAGGTTACCTTCTGGCCCTTTGGAACGGCTTTGATCAGTGCAGGAGGAAGGTGAATACTGCCGTCACCCAACACATCCAAAAGTTCCTGGCTAAACCACACAGGATTTAGCAAAACGGAGCATTCTTTCAGACCACAGTGCCCCTGAAAATAAACATAAATTAGTGATTGACAAAAGTTATTAAGGATCAAGGTTAGGTAAAGTTGTTTGAATTACCTTTATGTTAGCTGCAGCATAGGAATCTTCAATGTCTGCTTGTTGAGTCATCTGCAATTACAGATACATTTAAAAATCTTAACTAAGCAAAAGTGAAATACTTTATTCTAAGCAACAAAATTTCAGCAAACAATACCATACCTTCCTGCCTTGCCCAACAACTGTCCAGCCGTCTCCCTTCACATCCAACCTGGGAGAAACCGTGCGAGTTGGACCCGAAGCCGTGGGACAGGCTTTTGGCTTTGGTGCTGGCTTCGGCTCTGGTGCTGGCTTCGGCTCTGGTGCTGGCTTCGGCTCTGGTGCTGGCTCAATAACCTGGCAGAAAGAGGTATCCCACAGCTGGTCCCTTAGGATTTTCATCCCGTCACTGTCACTGAGGTGCACCTAAAAAAATAAAAAAATAAAAAAGTCACCTTTTTTTGTAAAATGGCATCAGGTTTAAACATACATATTTTTCTAAAATCCTATCCATCCATCTATAAATTACATTTATCTTCTACCTCAGTCAGCACTTGACACAAATTGATAATTGGGAGTGATCAATTAACAATTGTTACTGTAAGACTACATCTGTCTTGGATTTAAATCAGATTTCATACTTACACCATCCTTGCACCAGAGCTCACGGTAGTGGAAAGGGAAGGACTCTGCATTAGAGTGGTATGGTACGGCTAAAAAAATAAAAGATAGTCACAGTGAATACCCATGTATTTACTACAGTCATCTTTCATACATATAATGTTGTAAACCAGTACTACACAATCATTATGTCATACCCAAGCGTGCTGCTACTCGATGGTATTCGTGGCGGAAGTGATCCTGCAGTTCTGGATCCATGTTGAGGCGGGGGGGGGAATCAACGACGAACACCTTAACGTATACATAATGATTCATCAGACAAATGCAATGACAGTATCACAGAAATTATAAATGGAACAAATACTATATTAAAAGAACTTACCTTAGAACAAATTTCTCTAATGCTGGTCAGAAGCATGTGGAAATCTGAACTAGCTTCTGCAATGGTATGGCTAGCGGTGAGATTGTTGCTGGGGGCCAACAAACAGATAGCATCCGGGATCCATGGGAGCTCAGCGTTGAGCAACTCTGTCCTCAGATCCTTTGCAGTCCCCCCTGGAGTTGACATGAATCCAAAGGAAAGCATGTCCTGGCTTGGCATTTGCACGATCCCATCCACGATTGAACGCAAATGGGAGTCTCCCACTATCAGAATGAACTATAAAGTGAAATAAAGATTTTGTTAACAATTTCCATTTGTCATCTCATAAGAGCATAACTGTCTCAAAGAATATTAAATTACCTTATTGTCTGGACGCTCTGCAGGATAGACCAGTTTGTGTGCATGTGTGGTGAACAGCGACCTTGGCCAAGTCTTCACAGCATGACGTGTGCCAGTACCACGACCTATCCATGAATAATAAAAAAAAAACAACAACAACAGACATTGTTAACTAGGGGCTGTTTTTCAAAAGGCACAATTTATAAATCCATCAACTGATAGAGATGGCTTAACCCAGTCTAATCAGATCATCCTGTCTTGGTGTGTTTAACAAGGCTGAGGAGGAGCAACTAGGTTGAGCCAGATTAAAGCTGCAGGATTAATAAATACATAATACATCCTGGCTGTCCAAAAAGCTATTTGAATAAAACATCAGCTTTAATATAAACATAAAAATTAGTTCTTACGTGCTGCAAAGGGGCTGCCACGCGGCGCCAATGACCAACGCATGTCGTCCATCTGGTTCAGGCGCCTTGCCTTGGCAGCTACAGAGCGGCGGTGACCACGGCCACGAGGCATCTGAATATAGATAACAGCATTAATCGCAACAGAAAACAAGCATAACAATTGTACAGCACGCCCACCACTAAGAAGTACATTGCAACTCCCCGTCCCCACGGCCTGTTAACAACTGGTATTGCTAACAATGGTTAACCAGCTAACAATTTTTTTTTCATCGGTCTACCATATGCGTCCCATCCACTAACATGCAAAAGTGGTTATTTTATTATTATGTACCAGGTCACAATAAACAACCTGACATAATTTGGAGAGGGAGGTCTGCTGTTGTCTAGCAAAAGTTACATAGGGGGTAACCAAAAAATTATATTGTTTTTCACCTGATATTTACATACATAATACAATAACAGCTTTTGCATGTTAGTGGATGGGATACACAAAATATCAGGTGAAAAACAGCCTTATATTTTGAGTACCTTCTATGTAAATCATATGGTAGACCGGTCCAAAAAAAAAAAAGTTGGTAATTGAAAACGTTAAAATTGCAGGCAGGAGTTAAACAATTCGAAGGGCAGCAGAATCTCTGCTCTGTGTGCATGCGCGCTCCCGCGGCCAGGGATAAGTACATTGGCACGACACCGGTAAATAGTTAAGCTAACGCTTTTTGTTTCTGCCTACATGTTCATTGGAAAATAACTTGCCCTCTGGCTATGGCAACACGCTGAGAATCAAAAACACTATGACGCCCAAACACGGCTCGCCTCGCGCATGAGACGGTAATAAACTGCAATGGAAAAAGAACGCACAGTACGTCGAGTTGAGCGGTTACCTGCCGTTGAAAAACGCTATAACAGTACTGACATAAGTGGTAACAGTTAAGCTCTCCTGTCTTACAACACACTTGTTCAACGTCAACGTGTTAACATATGTTACGCAAAGTACTTTGGTTATCAACTAGTATTGCTAACAATGACTAAACACGTGTAGCATGCTAACCAGGTGTAGCATGCTAACCAGGTATACAATACAATTGGCTAGGATAGCAAACAAAGTCCCACGTGAACAATACATTTTACGTAGAAATTCACTTACTTTGCGGCCAAACAATTTCTGGTGTAGAAAAATCTGTAGAAACGTGCTGTATTTGAAAAAGAAGTCTTTTTCCAAAAAAGGAATCCACAAAAGTCGAAGTTAAGGTTAACCTTAGTGTTTACACGAAGTGTAGATACAGAAAGGCTCCGTTAGGACGGAGCAACCAGTTTATATCACCTGCATGACGTAACGTGTAACGTCATTACGTCGCAGTCCCGCACAGAGCGGATACCGGAAGAGGGTCTTCTACCGTTAGCCACCTCACGTTAGTTTACCTGACCCCCAGCGGACAGCTTGATTCACTCTTAAATAACTTTATACTCAAACTAAACACTGGAAAAGCAGGCTATAGCTGACGTAACAGCTGGTATACATTTTAAAGGTTAAATGTTTTCAGGTTTTATTTTTAGTCCTTTAAAGTTATTACACGCTGTCTCGACTAGCGGTTAGCCGAATTAGCTCTTAGCTAAACAAGCATTAGCTCCCTTTACTCAGTGGTGCGCGGTGGTTTATGGGATGAGTAGTTCCTTCGTTCGTTTATGGGATGAGTAGTTCCTTCGTTCGTTAACGAAATATGTAGTCTTGTACCTTATAACTTGTGTCCTCCTAGTTGTATTAAAGCACTTACTGTTAAAACATAAGTTTGGAGACACTACCTTAATCATTAAATGAATAGATATTTTGGTGTCTGTGTTGTAGTTTAAGCACCGCCGGCTGCTTTAAAGACCAGCCTCATTTCTCCTGGTTGGAGGACGGCTCGTTTTGATAAAAATGAGTTTGTAGCTCGTTGTTAATGTTAATACTTTAGGAAAGATGGGTCATTTGTGATTTAATATCATTTCACTGTAGAGTAACTGATCCCAGAATTTTAAAATCTTTCAATGTCTGTCCTAATTTGCTCACGTTTATTAAACTGTGAGCACGGATTGCAACAGGAGAGAACAAGATCCCAAGCCAAAATAGGACCTACAGAAGGCATAGAGTATATATTTCAAGGTGAAAATATTGAGCAATTACTTTCTGTGGTAAATACTTCTTAAAAACATTTCCTATACTTAATAAATTATTCTCTACATCAATCTGTATTTAACTCACACAGCATTCTATATGACAATTATACACATATTCTGTCAAGATACCCCCCCCCAAAAAAGTAAGAACATATTTTGCATAATATTTATTAAACATTACTATAACTGTACAAATCAAATATACATAAAAAACAATATAAATACGAATACAAAAACACCCTCCTCTTCCCCTTCATTCTTTTTTTATTCATCTTCCTTCCTTCCTTCCTCCTCCTTGGACAACACTGTGGTCTGCATCCTTTCTGCAGCCACTTGGTTTTCATTTTGAAAGAGTGCTGAAAATACAAATAAAACACATTCATTATAACTAAGCATTTGTATCACAATATTTGTTTTAACAACACAATCAAAACCAAAATTGTATATTATCACATTCCATATTACACTCCCAAAGCACAAAGTGAACTATATTGTGAACACATTGTTACCAGAAAGTTCACGTTCAGAACTCTGTACTGGTCCTAGTAACATTGTTTTTTTGTATATTGTTTAATACATCAGATGACACAAATACACAAATCAACCATTCCACCACAGTCATATTAGGGCCAACATGCAACCGTCTACTAAACACAAACACTTACCATCATCATTATTAAAGAAACTTTCCAATTCGTTCTGTGCCAGCTGGTGCTCCAATTGTTGTATTCTTTGATGAAGCTTCTCCTTTTCATGAGCGTGGCGTTCTCTCTCCCGCTTCAAGTCAGATTTGACCTCATTCATTTGCCAATTTTGTTTTTTAATTAACGTTTGCCTAAGACGCACCTCCCTACAGACAACGTCCATTATGCCATCTATGCCTTTCATTAATTGGCTGTAGATCTCTTCCCGAGATACCTCACGATCCCGTACTGAATACTGCAAATAAAATAGATTATATCATATTAATACATAACCAAATACTATTCAAAAATAATAGTGAGACATTGAACAACTTGAATACATGAATGAACATTATAACTGCTAAATGTAGAGATACATTTTGGCATTTATGTACTTGCTTTTCCCGTAAACATAAGTCTTGATGTATATATAATTTATTGTAATTTTTTTATTTTTCATAAAATTATTTTTTTTAATAAAATAATCTTTGTTACTTTATTGTTACCATATAGAACTTTATTAGTAATAACTTACTTTCATTTTCTTTCTGTTGTAAACAAAGTTGAAGTTATTCATTTATCATTGTCATGTATGGCCCATTAAATTGCAAATCTATAAATTAAATCAGATTAAACCACTAAGGGGGTATTGCTGTTCTAACCCTAGCAACCTAGCTTCTAAAGCCACTTTTTTTGAATTACTACCGCTTCTATCATGTTTAAATTTAAACTATGGATGCAACACAAACTCTTACCAAATAAAATTGTAGGCTACTAACAAAATATGTGTTACAAACTAAGTGATGCAAATGAAACCACATTTCAACCACACATTAAGTTGTCTTTAGTTTTGTAAACATTACATTAACACCGTAAAACATTTCACCACAGATAAAAATAGTCTACATTTATTATTTCATGTTAATGGTATTTAACAATTAAAAGAACTTCATACTCTACAGTATAGCATAAGTTACTTCAAAACAACTTTATAGTACTTATAAATGAATATTTTTTTTTCCTTTGTCTCATATTACACAATATTTAACCCTATTTCATAATTTCACAATCACTTACTGCGCACAACTGCAGTGCAGACCTTGCAACCTCCACCTTTTCATCGTCCACCTTTTTTATTTTCATTGGGGAAGACATCTATAAGAAAAATAAATGACATTATATTACATACTGACTTTCAATAAGAGTTATCTAAAGAAAACCATGACAATAACTAGCTAAAACAAAACCATATCTCGAGCATTCACCACCTTTGTCAAAATAATTGGCCTTCTAGAATCACCTAGGTTGATAATTGATAATTTACTATTAATATATTAACATAATAATCAAAGTTGTTTGCACATTTTACCTGTCAGGAAGAAAATTCTTACATTTGTATGTTATTACATCATACAGCCATTGACTAGATTCATAATTATTGTTAATAAATAGGGTCTCAATGAAGCAAAAATAAATATTTGCATATGTATACTGTATTTACAGGGTATATGGGTTTTGGAAAATGTCAAATAGCTGTTGTTACAATTTTGTAACTGTGAAATTCTAACATCATTACTCCTCCAGTACTTCAATCAACATTGCACTGTCCCAGCCTAGTCTAAGACCCCAGGGGGTAGGAGACAGGACACCTCTTCCTGGTGTCTAGCAGGATGCTCCTTTCCATATGTTAATTGCCAGACTTGACGAGATCTATTCTTTAGAGTCAAAAGGTAGAGAGGGGGAAGGTGAGGGACAGAGATAATGCATGTTTTTCTAATCTGGCTCCATCATACATTGTTTTCACAACATTGTTTTTAACTTTTTATAACTCAACACTGTCTATTTATATTAAATATTGTTTTAAGTTTTGTGTGTGAAACAGGACAGATCTTGAAGTTGAAGGGAAGGATCACACCTAACCCTCAATGTTTTTTGTCATGGGACTTCAAAGTCTGAAGGTTTATCCAAGACAAACAGAAGTAAATGTGGCTTGTTTAAAATACTCATATTTGGACAAACTGAGGAAAAAGTTTACATTATGTAGTAAAGTAGAGATACAAATCAATCTACTATTGTCTTTTTAATATTGTAATGTTTTCTAACTGGATTCTTTGCCAGCCTTACTGTATGTCTTGTCAATGACCTTGGTGCATGTTAAGTCACACTGTTAATACTTCAAAAATAGCCAGCCAACCCCCCACTCCCCACCCACCCTACCAGTGGTGAAGCATTGAATTAATCACAAGAAAAGATTTTCACGGTGGATAACCTCAGCTTTGTAAAACATCACACCTAACCAACTCAATTGTTAATTCATGGAACTTTAAAGTTTGAAGTTTTATCCCAGATAGCCAAAATTAGATGCTGCTTGTCTGAAATACTAAGCATTTGACAAACTGGAGGAAAAAGTTTACTTTATAAATTATAATATAAATGAATAGGATGTAGCCTACCAAAAATAAAACCCTATGTACTATGATGTTAAAAACATTACATTATATTTTGACTCATCAATTCAATCATATTATGCAATATGGATCTTTCAAAAAGAAGTATATATATTACTAGATTATAATAAAATTATATTGTTATACTGTATTGTTGCAAGAGGTAAAGTTGGAGCTGACTTTGATGCTATTTAAAACACATTTCAACTAAACATTAAATGCGTTTCGTTTTTAAAATAATTACAGTAACACCACACAACATTAACGTTAACGGGTTGACGTTACATTGACTGTACTAGTTACCATGGAAGTTACCTAAAGCCACTGCTCCCCACAATAAACTTTGCTGAACAGTGACTAACTTTATACCATTCACGTAACGTTAAAAAGGAAACGTCCGAGAAGGTCTACATAACCTTTCATTACACGTTTGCTTTTTGAACATTTCCCCATTCATATACTTTACCGTTTCATGTAAAGTTGAATACAGCGCCACGTCCGTCTCGATCGCTTGTTGACTGCTGACTGAGTGAGCGAGTGTGCTTTCGGCCAAGACGCGTCCTGCGAAGCACCCCGATTGGCTGGGGTTAGACTTTAACTTCGGCTGGCCAATAGCAGTGATTGAAGGGCGGGTCTTTTGGGTGGCAGAGTTGAATCCGCTCAACAAAATGCTTTGACAATGAAGCAAAATATATTATTTCCATGTAGCCTCGATGTATTAACGATAACATTGGAACATGACTGACTTTAGACCACTAATTGTACACCACTAATTTCATCATTATAGTGGATCCGTCTTGAAGTGTCCCCCTTGCCCCCCTCCCCTTCCTCCTTTCACACACACCTTCTGTGCGAAATAACGCTACTAGCTCGTGCCAAATAACGCTACTAACTAGCACAAAATAACAAGGACGATAATATGTAATTTTCCAACAATATAGTAGGTTTTTATAATTGATGTCATCAAAATATGCAAAATCACTCAAACTACTCAAATCACACAAACCAATGGTAGGCTCAGAGTGGATGCCACTTCATAGCATGTTTGACAGCACTAGGCTGCAGATGAGGGAAAAAGATAAGCACCCAGGTACATAACTTCTTTGTCATTGTCACTTGTATCAAATATAATACAAGCCAAGGATCATACATTTTTAATACACATGTATAAAAATCATTTAAATCCAATCTGTGTGAGTTTTGACACAGTACTGAAAATAAAGCAACAATATCTTACTCTCTCTCTCTAACTAACTCTGACAGATACTGAAAAGATGGATAGAAAACAGCTAAAAAAAACATTGAAGATGAGGAAAATGTATTAAGCAGACAATGGCAAGAAACAGATGAAGTGAAAAATAGGGACAAAAGACATGAAAATGGCTAGGAGAATGATAAAGACAAGTAGAAAAATGATAAAGGAAAACAGGATGAGGTGTGTGAATAAACAGTAAAATTAATAAAACCAAAAGAAACAATTACATCCTTTAACAAACAGTTCTTCCCTAACAGAACACTTGTATATACAAAACAGAAAGGAACAATTGCTTTTGGTCTATAAATCACTTCATACAAATAATTAGTTACACTGACAAAAACAAATTACCTGGGCTGGAATGTAACAGTTTAGGTTACACAATTGACTACCTTTACTTAAGATGTACGACATTTTTCTGACAATACATACTTTTAACATTTAAATTAAAGAAATGTACAGTAACAAAATATTACTATTATAAAGGATTGTTATAATTAATCTACCACCACTAAGATATGTCTGATTTTCTTAGCCAGTCTGGAACAATGTCCGTCCCGCAGGTATGCCTCACATTGCACAGAATCCTGTCCCTTCCTGTAGAATACAATACATAAAATTACATGCATTGACCATGTAAACTTTTTTTATTTTTTATTTTAATTTTTTCAATATGCTAACCAGGTAAAAAATAACAAAAGAATACATTCTTACAGCCCCGTGTAATGTCCATAACATTTAAGACAGAAACAGCTTAGGGATAGCTTAATTTGCTGTTACAATAGCTAGATATAAGTACCAACTTACATCGTCTCTGACTTCAGTACAGGCGACTGCCGTAATAAAGATAACACAAAGCGTCGCGGCGATTTCTGCCGTAACTAAC
>JAQOOF010000757.1:0-18886 GCA_029931835.1 Etheostoma nigrum | reverse complement strand
GTAAAACACTTATATTGGCTCACCTGAATGACGCCCATCACCATCACACAACCACAAAAGAGTAAAATGCCGAGGATGTGCTCAGGGAAAGTTGCCATCAGAGAGAACTGCAAAGAGGAGAGAACTTGAATGACATCAGTCAACTGAACATGTATTCGTGCAAACTGTGTGATTAATTTAACTGCCATTTAGCTGCTGCAGTGACTCTTACTCACTGTGTACGGTAGAAAGGTTATCAGCATCATGCAGGCCTGAAATAGAACCGAAAGCAGAACTTCACATGAAAGGACACATGATGCTCACAGCAAGTTTAATTCGCAAGTAAAATACTTTAAGTAACTGCACTGAAAATATGTCTCTATTTCCTCTTAGCAGTGGAATTGGCAAGATTATTACTATTTTATTGAGTATAAATTATGACATATTTGTTTAGGAAATCTGTTACCAACATGCAGGTCTGAGTTCAAGTGCGGGTGTCAGACATCCAATGTTAAATCTTTCTTTAATTGGATTTTAAACTAAATGGACATTCAAAATATAGAAATAAGCTAATTCAATTGTAAAGCAAAGAGGTTTTAAAGGACAAGAAATTCACTTTACAGGGACAAAGTGTCCAGCTATGTTTATTAAAACTGATGCTATATAATGTAACGCCTTAATACTGTTCTGTGCTCCATACACTATGTATACATGAAATATAACCAACTAATGATGCATGGCGTAAAACATAAAAGAAGAATATAAAACAAGACATTTTTACTGTCACATTAACAAACTAAAACTTCTAGGTACATACTTGCTATTTAAAGCTGGGGTTAGCTGGTTTCTACAAAAAGGCAAAACAAACACCAGAATTTAATTCTATGAGAATTACAGTCCTGTTTTCTTTGCAAACTTGTGGGTCAATACCGGGAAAGCGTTTCGGAGATGGAGAGAAAATGTTGCTAATAGCTTAGCCCTCTGCTAACCATAGCCGCGAGAGCTTTAGCCACAGCCGTTAGCCTTTTGGCTACGGTTAGCAGAAAGCTAACCTATGATCAAACTTTTCTCTCTCTCTCTCTGAAATGCTTATTGACACGTTTCGTTATGTTTATTGTCAGACTCTCATTTTTGAGAAGTCTGTCCTTCTTTTATGGGGTCACTTTGCAGTGTAGGCAGTTGTTGGCAATGCTGGAATAACAACTCTTGTAATGACCAAAGTCTCCCGCCAAGGGCTAGATTTTCTAAAGCCTGAAAACCAAGCCAAGAGGACGTGCAGAAGTCCAGATTTCTCTCAGACCACTTGACTTACAAAATGCTGAAATATTAAGGACTTTTTGCCCGATGACGCCAAAAAAACTACCTTCCCCAGCTTTAATTCTCCTCAATATAATATCCAAGACACTCCAAATTAGTATTACTTGAAAATAGACTTCAATTCAATGAAATAATTGAAATTGATTAAGCACAGTGATCTCGCTGATACTGTACTTACGAGGTTCAGCAGTGCAAGGCAATCATCAATGCGTACAATTACTTGAAACAACCTGTGAAATTCAACACAAAGAATGAGTGATCAATTATAAACCCTCAAAACTGTTCTACTACTACTTATAATAATAATAATAACCCACCTGATATGTGCAGCCCATGCAACAGTCACAATAAGGAATGTCATTAAGTAAACGGCTATCTTTGTTGTCAGCAGAAGCTGAACACTCTCCCTCAACTCCTGCAAGACAGACAAACACATGTATCACATGTGGCTTATCTAAAACTCCCATCAGTACATTAATACATTATTACTGCAAAGATTTGTAGAACTCCATCACCACTCTGTAACCAAATAGTCATTGTTCTACAGGTGTTTAAGAAGAAAATAATATTTCACATCTATTACTTTTGTCAAACATTACCTCATTATTTTCCATCTTTGTATGGGCTACAGGCAATATCTGTGAATAAAGGAAGGTGCATTAGTAGAAATATCAAAGGTTCAGAGAAAGACACGCTACTAAAAATCTGTAGAGACAATCTGATTTGACTAGTAAGATAGTTATCTGAATGTTAAGGGCCCTAATAGGAATATTATCATGACTTAGATTTATACATTAAATTTGAAAAATTCTGTCACTGGTCAAAAGTACATGATCAGGTTGTGGCACACTACTGTAGACACACACCACTGCAGGTGAATTATATGCAAGGATTGGACAGTCCTTGACATACCTGTGTTTTATGCTGTCCACAGGTCACAGGAGACGTTAATTTAGTTAGGTTACTCAGACGTACTTGAAATTAGCTTAACTAACTTAATCTGAGGGGCACTCCATGCCATAATCACTTTATGGCTGGAAAAGTGAGCATGTGCTGTATATTAGCCCTATGGCCCCATAAAACTCACATGTCAAACTCACATATTTGTACCAAACCTCTCTCAAATTTTCTCTAATTCTAAACTTTCACAGATCAGTGAATTGCCTAATCCATGTTTCATATTTTGAACCCTGTTTGTCTGATCACGTGTGCTCAGTTTGGAAGAAGCATTCAGATAATTGGATTTAAGTACAAGTAGCAGTTACCACACCATAAATAAACTGCATTACATAAAAGTAGAAGTCCTGCATTCAAAATTTGACTCAATCAAAAGAATGAAAGTATTATCATGGAAATGTGTTTAAAGTAAAAGTACTCATTATGCAGACAAAATGGCTGGATTACCACTGCATTAGTATGTAAGCACTTTAACTAGCTATTTCTCTGTTGTATTTGATAAGTTTATCTCACGCTTTGTAGTTAAACCTGTAAGATGACACATTATGTAATACTAACTTCAACTGTCAAATATATAGTATGTAGAAGTGTCATTTTTCCTCTGAAATGCAGTTGAACAGAAGTAGTAAAATGAATGTATCACCTGCTTGTGTAGGATAGCCTACAGTGGTTTGCATAAGTTTACACACCCATGCTAAAGTTGATTAAAAAGAGGAATTAAAAAACATCTTTTGGAAATTGATCTTAATGCCTTAATTAGGAAAATACAACCTTTTAAGGATACCAATTTTCTTTGTGATTGAATAATGTCTTTCTATGTTATTCCTTGAAATACAGGAGGCATAACAAATTCCCTTAGAAGCAGGCAGATATTTATTCTTAAAAGCCAGTTATTTTATGGATCCAGGATACTATGCATCCTGATAAAGTTCCCTTGGTTTTTGGAATTAAAATAGCACCACATCATCACAAACCCTTCACCATATACATAGAGCATGGGGAACTTTCCATAAGATCATCTCTCAATGCAAATCTAACCAGCTATTAAGCTAACTGAAATAACACCATGCCAATCTCTAGGTATGGTAGGGTAAGGGTATGTGATGACGTGGGGTTTACAAAGGCCAAGAGAACATCGGGAGGATACTATAGTATCCTGGATCCATAAAATAACTAGCCTTTAAAAATAAAAATGTGCCTCCCTCTATGGTAATTTTTAAGGAAAAACATTTATTTATTTACAATACATTATTCATTCAAAAAGCAAATTGGTATCCTTAAAAGGTTGGATTTTCCTAATGTTTTTGAATTAAGGCATTAAGATCAATTTCCAAAATATTTTTTTCTTATTTTTAATCAACTTTAGCATGGGTGTGTAAACTTATGCAAGCCACTGTATACTAAACTTGGGGAATAATCATAACAATGATTGTGTATTGATCCCTTCCAGCTGCTCCCATCATCACCACCCTGCAGCCCGGTGTCTTACCATGACGGTGGCGATAATAGAGATGAGAGCATCACTGTAGGCCAGCAGTCTGTGGGAGGACTGGGTGCCGCTGTGGCCCTCTCTGTCGGACGGGGTGACGCTCCCCAAGAACGAGGAGGAAGCTGCGTGGCTCCGCGTGCATTTCTTCTCCATCTCCTCCTCGACGTGGTGCTCTATGATTTCGCTGCCGTCGTTTTCCCCCATCGTGGAGGAGCTAAAGGACCTCAGAGGACGCAAGAGGGGCCATGGACACGGTGGACGGTAGGCTACTGTTTGCAAACAACCGACAGCTGAGGGCGGGGAAACAGGAAGCTGCTGCCCGGTTGTTTTCCTGTTGTCAGCAAAGATCATTGATTACGGAAGAGTACTCACTCGGTAGTTGTGTGCAGTGGTAGATTCAGGTTCTTCAACATACAGTCTATGGGGTTTTCTCTGTGGATATATTTATTTAGTATGGTATTTTTTGGGCTGGTGTAATTTTAGTGTAAAATTGTACTTGGCTGTTTCACATGGTCAGTCCCATCACCAATTAGAAAAGTTATTAGGTTAGTTTATCTATATCAATGTCATATAATATTTTAATATAATAGAGGAACATATTCAGGTGGTTTATGGTGATAATGCCCAGGTTTCATTTCCCAAAGAAGAATGTGTGTTTATAGATAAACAGCATACGGTGCTGGGTAAAGTGAATTGTGATACCTGGACCCTGCCACTGAGAGGCAGTAGTGGTGTTTTTAGTCTCGTTTTAAAATGGTCTTTTACTTTGCGCTTGAATCCAGTTGCTCGCAATGTCAAGATCCCAGAGTGTGGAAATACAACAATAAGCATGCCCAATGCAAGGCTTACTAAATTAAATGTTATGACACATTCTGTATGGATTCCAAATTTAAAATGTTTTATGAAATGTGGAGTGGTGTGAGAGTCCCTTATTTGGATTACAGTGTTGCGGATGGTTTACCAAATGCCGATTAGACATGCGAAGCACTCTTCTGCCTCTAGAGGGAGACATCACACTGTATCTGGCAAAAAAACCCTCTTTTCTCCACCTGTAACTGATCCCCACCCTCTCTCTTGTAACAGTGGATTGCAGAACAATCATTAAAAACAAAAGAACACATGTATTAATTAAAAAAAGTATTTTGGGAACTATTTGTCCCTTTACATTCTCTGTTGTCATGTTGTACTGTTAAAGTTTGGACAACCTTGGACAACCTTGGAAATCTTCTTTTTAGGGGTGATATTCCTGTGACACTGACATATTTATTGGCAGACTGTAAGGGATACGATTTTTTGACTTTACTCTTTAATACCTAACCCGGTTCTTCCTCTTTGCTTCATTCCCTTATTGTGTTATTGCAGTTCAGCTGGCTCTGTCAGCCTCAGGAGGCCCCTCAATGGAGCTGGAGTTCAGGGACAGAGGGGCAAAGCCTGGGGTAATCAGGGGCCTTGAGTCTGGCTCCAGGCCAGTGTTTCTCAACCAGTCTCATTCGACCCAGTTTTGGCCAGTACCTTAGGCCACGCCGTAGGCAGTCTTCTAATTATGTCTCTGCATCCTGGAGTTCTCCTCCCTGAACCCTGCTCATGCAAATTACAACCACATCTCTCCACTGATGCACCAGGTTAATCATGTAGGCATTTTAAAAGGGTAAAAAGTATGTTTTTAGCAGCAAAAACTGACAATAGTACAGCTGCAGGGGGTTGATCACTGCTAATGCTTGAGCTTAGCAGCCATTAATAACCACTTTATACAGAAGCATGAACACCCAAAACAAAAACATCCATGCAGAAAAATCCAAGCAAACCAAAATGCATCACTACCATGCAAGGACGTTCACTCCACTTATTGGTCAGATAGTCTGCAGCGGGAGCAAGAAAGTATATACAGTAAGAAGATCCTGCTATATTTGGAAAAAGGCCTTTTTCGGAATATCCACCCGGAATATGCTTTTGAATATTGTCATATTCAAAATATTAGTGGAATAATGGTATGCATGTAAGCATACTCACTATTATCTCCAAAAAATGTCAGAGACCACAACTACCCCGGGAAAAGTAGTAGAAGGTATCTCCAGGCCTAACCTGGCTCCACCCTCCTACATACTTCTGCTCAATTTTCATTTTCCTTCAGTACTCCGTCTGGGTTTGCGGTATATTTGCGGGTTTTCTCCGGCCAAATTTTTACCGGTCCAATCAGCGAACAGAAGGAGTGGCTGAGAACAATGACGTTGAGGTTTGGTAACCTTCGCTGAGTTCCATAGTGGCGGCGGAGAAAGATGCAGTCCGTTGTGGCAATGCTGCTGAATATCCAGAAGTTAAAGCCCGAGCAAGAACAATCTTTGCTGAGTTTTGTTGGTGGCCATGATGGTGTGGCCCTCCTCCCTACGGGGTTCGGGAAAGGTTTGATTTTCCAGCTGAGGGCGGAGCCAGGTTATAAGAGTGACTTTGGGCAGATCCTATAGTTTTAAACTTCAACAGAGTACCTGCCTTCAAGGGAGGTAACACTTGTCAATGGAGAGTGGCCAGACTCTCTGTACAAATGAAATGTACGAGAGTCTGGTAGGACCAGGCTACTCCTGGCCTACGGCCCTTTCCTCAGTTTTTGACATCACATCAGAACCTATTTCCCTTGAGAGACACCCAGGTGGAAGCCCATCTGTTGAGGACTCATCTCTGTGATAGCACATCACTCTTCGTTTCTCATTTCCCCCTCCTCATTCCATCCTCCTGACCTCTTTCCTTCATTTCCTCTCCTCCTTGAGCCATCCCCATCTGAATGTTTACATCCCATTATTGAGACATTACTGAGTCTGGGATATTGTATGCAGACTGTTGACTGCCACCCCCTCCCACAACCCAACCTTCCCTTCCCCAGACATGATCCCTGATGCCTTAATCAGTTTTGACGGGAGACGTGGCTGCCATCACACCCCCTGCTGTCTGGGTTTGCAGCTGTCACCTCGACTTAATAAACTCTGTCAGATGTAACAGACCTGCTGAGGGTGGCACCTTCTTTCAAAAACCCTGTTTTGACCACAGTTCGTTATGTAAACAAGGTTACAAACACTGGGTTAGTGTAGGCCATATACACACTGATGTGGATACATTCGAAAATGTCGGGTTTTGAGTCAAACACACATTCACACTACATGTTTTAGAGGATTTTCTAAGATATTGTTCTCCATGTTTAAACTCTGAAACTATATCCATCATCTATTCTGTACTCACTGGTCCTGTTTAGGGTCGCGGGAGGCAATAGCCCATCCCATCATGTATTGGGTGATATAAGATACACACAGGACAAGGTGCCAGTCTATTACAAACACATTTTACAGACACAACAGGAAAAGCTCCTATGGGTCTTATTAGAGGGTAGGAATATGATTTGGAGGACTTGTTGTAAAGGTTATGTTGGGAGTACTGTTGTGACCACAAAACAGACACCCCATCTCAACTTTCAAAGGTCAAGTTGAGGAGTGTGAGGGCTTCAGGTGGTTTTACGTGGCAACAGTTCTGCTGTGGGGTGACGAGATGAGAGGTGACACACACTAATACAGATATATTACTCAGGGTCCTGTCATTATTAGCACCATTAGTGGCTGAAGTGACGATGAACCGAGGTGTTGCTTTGGAAATTAAAGCAGCTTTTTACTTTGGTACCGCAACACTTTTAGAGCAGTTCAGAGGAAGTTATAAACTGCCTTAACTTGGGTCTGTTTTTATCACCTACACTCAGACCTTTTTCTCTCCCAACTCTGTTTGGCAATTGCAAAACAGCATCATAACTTATTCAAATACAGGCCTACTGTATCTAGACTAGAGTTTTTTAAAGAGCTCATATTATGCTCATTTTCAGGTTCATAATTGTATTTCGAGGTTTTACCAGAATAGGTTTATGTGGTTTAATTTTCAGAAACCACCATATATTTGTTGTTCTGCACATTGCTGCAACTCCTCTTTTCACCCTGTGTGTGTGTTTTAGCTACAGAGTGAGGCATCTCACTTCTGTACCATCTTTGTTGGGAGTCGCACATGCGCAGTAAGTACTGCTAGCATTGTATTATGCAGATATGACTAATCCTAAGGTACTGTTTCTTCCTAAAAGGCACAACTGACTTACGCCTGTCTAAATTGCAGCTCTGCATTTCTGTCCAGTCGTTAATCTCCTTATTTATGTTCTGGTCATATGTTGGTACCCAGCAGTGGTCTTACTGGAAAAAGCTTTCATTCCCTATTATGTCCCTTGTTAATATGAAATGTGTCTTGAGGTGTGATTATAAATTCCTGCCATTCATCAGAGTCACTGAAAGTGAGAAACAAAATGGAAGACATTATCACAGAATCGTCGTAATGAGGAGTTTTCTTCCGAAGGCCTTATTATCCATTTTGGGAGAAAATGCTCCATATATCAAAAATCTCAACTAAATGTTACAACATTAAAAAGGTTTTAATAAGATATTGTAGTAGAATTAGTCAAGGAAAGGGCTGATCACAGATATTGATTATTTTATATATTAATTTATTTATCTTTGATTATTTAAATTTTAGATTATTCTGTAAAAGTAATATTAAACAACACACTAAATAGCATGTTCTTCAACAGCTGCTGACCATTCCCCAGGGCATAAAATAAATGTTTTTTTTTATGTCTTTTTACATTGCTGAGCCATTGACTTCCTTTCATTTCACTACAGACAATCTACTAACTAACTTGAAACTTGCTTCATCAAATCATGTCTGCATTTAGTGCTAAATTTGTGGTGGTGTGGTAATGCAGCTTTAAAAGAGTACCTTAACACAAGGATAAAAATCAGTGTTTCCCTGCCAGCTCTTGTTGAAGGTTTCAAGACCGCAGCCAACTGACAACCATACACTACTCCTGTATATCACTGCAGCAAACTAAGAAGTTAAACTGGAACTGGACAAAAACAGGATTTCTATCTGGCGTTAAGCTACTTTTTTCTTTCAAAGTAGCTTAAAAATTTTGCATCTGGGAATACGCATCTTCTGAAATGTAAAACTATTTCTCTAAGACCATGAGGAAACGGTAAATTGTCCAACATTTTTATAACATTTTTTTAGGGTTTAGCAGCTTTATATAGTAGGGAAGTGAATCAACTCATGCTTAACATGCTAAATGATGGTGATAACATTTGGAAATATATCACTGCCTTAATATATATATTACTGTTATGTAACATTTAAATGAGGAATTAACGCCCAGCACTAATACTATTACTACTACTACTACAAGCACGACTACCACTGTAACAACTAGCCAAATGTTACTATGACTTTTACTATTGTATTTGTATTGGAAGTAAAAGTCCACAGTACTCTGCTCGTCCTGCAGCTAAAAAGATATTTTGAAAGAACGGGCATGCTCGTCTGCCGCAGCCATCCAACCTTTATTTACAATCTGCTGAGTTTACAGTTCGTGCTACACTGGCCCAGCGCAGCGGATATTATTGATGTGTCTATTTGCAAAACGGGAGCGGATTGGCGGTGGAGGTCAATTCCATTACACCTGGCCTGTGTAGTGTCAACATGCCTCAGCCTGAGGCAGATGCTCTGAGAGATTGTTTGGAGTTGAGATGAGAAAGGCTTGCTCTTTTGATCATAGCTAACTGGGCTGCAGAGAGATTGAGCTCATCACTTTGACTCGCATCCAGCTTCTTGGAAGAACGAGCACGACTCAGATGTTAGGTTGGACTTGACAGTTTTTAGTCATCACCAGTCTACTTTACAGTCGCATGCAGCCCCACCTGGGTGGGAGCTGCCAATACATTCACAGGCTGCTTGTTGGTGTAGAATCACCCATGCACTGCAAAGCTACCTCAGGTTAAACTTTGTTCAGGAAACTCTTTTTTGGGACCACCTTAATGTCAATGCAGTGGTCACGTTAAAGTTATAGATGACTCGGGATAACCCACAGAGCTGAGCAGTTTGAATGGAGACAACTTTCTAATGAAGATGTACTTTCAAACAGGTGCAGTCTTACACATTTTTTGTTGGCCTCAATTATTTGTCTCCAATTAATCAACACAAATTTTACCGTTTTGTTTCTTTGTGTTGCTGTAATAATGCCCACTTGGATGTCCTAATTACAGGAAAACAGTGGATTTAAATTAGGAAACTGATTTGTATCATGGAAATCTGACTCATTTAAGCTTATAAACAGATACTTTTCTGTGCATGATAAGGTTGTCAAAAGTATAAATGACGCAAAAACATTTGGTCACGAAAAAAGGATACTAATAACGTGTTTAAAATCATCGTTAATTATACATTTGATATTAGTATTGAAGTTTAAAGTTCTGGTATTGTCACAACCTTAGTGCATGTACCGTCTATACTGACGGCCATTTGGTCCTCCCAACAGAGAAACAAGAATGCAACGTCAGAGTGAATAATGTCGTAGTGCAATGGCAATTATACCTGAATAGTAGGCTATAAAAGCCATGCTTTAGCTCTAAATGAATTCACTGAAGTGTTTTTTCTCTATTTTGAGCTTCAAGTGTTTCAATTGACTAGTCTGATAAGCATGAAGTTACATTTTGGTTTATTATCTAATCTTAACGATTTAAGCATGCCATATCTGACATCAGAGAAAAGCTTTTGTTTAAATGTTTTGCATTTGAAATGGTCTAATCTCTTGCTCTTTTCTGTAGAATAAAATCATTCAATTGGACTTCAGCTCATCTAAGCCCTGGACACATCTGGACCCAGTCTGTGTTTCACAATTACCCAGAAGGCCTGCTGTGTTTTTTTGGCTGGTCAGAAGGAAATAGAGGAGGTAATGAGCCTTTACTTCAAACCCTATTACCCAGGAGTCTTTGCTGAGACCCAGCTCAACCATGCTTGGCTGCCGTACAGTTTGGTCAAACGGAGAATGATATATCATATATATATATATATGTATGTATATATGTATGTATATATATATATATATATATATATATGTATGTATATATGTATATATATATATATATATATATATATATATACATATATACAGTGGGTACGGAAAGTATTCAGACCCCTTTAAATTTTTCACTCTTTGTTTCATTGCAGGCATTTTCCAAAAATCAAAAAAGTTCATTTTATTTCTCAGTAATGTACACTCAGCACCCCATCTTGGACAGAAAAAAACAGAAATGTAGAAATTTTTGCAAATTTATTAAAAAACAAAAACTGAAATATCACATGGTCATAAGTATTCAGACCCTTTGTTCAGTATTTAGTAGAAGCACCCTTTTGATCTAATACAGCCATGAGTCGTTTTGGGAAAGATGCAACAAGTTTTTCACATCTGGATTTGGGTATCCTCTGCCATTCCTCCTTGCAGATCCTCTCCAGTTCTGTCAGGTTGGATGGTAAACGTTGGTGGACAGTCATTTTCAGGTCTCTCCAGAGATGCTCAATTGGGTTTAAGTCAGGGCTCTGGCTGGGCCATTCAAGAACAGCCACGGAGTTGTTGTGAAGCCACTCCTTCGTTATTTTAGCGGTGTGCTTAGGGTCATTGTCTTGTTGGAAGGTAAACCTTCGGCCCAGTCTGAGGTCCAGAGCACTCTGGAAAAGGTTTTCGTCCAGGATATCCCTGTACTTGGCCGCATTCATCTTTCCCTCGATTGCAACCAGTCGTCCTGTCCCTGCAGCTGAAAAACACCCCCACAGCATGATGCTGCCACCACCATGCTTCACTGTTGGGACTGTATTGGACAGGTGATGAGCAGTGCCTGGTTTTCTCCACACATACCGCTTAGAATTAAGGCCAAAAAGTTCTATCTTGGTCTCATCAGACCAGAGGATTTTATTTATCACCATCTTGGAGTCCTTCAGGTGTTTTTTAGCAAACTCCATGCGGGCTTTCATGTGTCTTGCACTGAGGAGAGGCTTCCTTCGGGCCACTCTGCCATAAAGCCCCGACTGGTGGATTGCTGCAGTGATGGTTGACTTACTACAACTTTCTCCCATCTCCCGACTGCATCTCTGGAGCTTAGCCACAGTGACCATTGGGTTCTTCTTTGCCTCTCTCACCAAGGCTCTTCTCCCCCGATAGCTCAGTTTGGCCGGACGGCCAGCTCTAGGAAGGGTTCTGGTCGTCCCAAACGTCTTCCATTTGAGGATTATGGAGGCCACTGTGCTCTTAGGAACCTTAAGTGCAGCAGAAATTTTTTTGTAACCTTGACCAGATCTGTGCCTTGCCACAATTCTGTCTCTGAGCTCCTCAGGCAGTTCCTTTGACCTCATGATTGTCATTTGCTCTGACATGCACTGTGAGCTGTAAGGTCTTATATAGACAGGTGTGTGGCTTTCCTAATCAAGTCCAATCAGTATAATCAAACACAGCTGGACTCCAATGAAGGTGTAGAACCATCTCAAGGATGATCAGAAGAAATAGACAGCACCTGAGTTACATATGAGGGTCACGGCAAAGGGTCTGAATACTTATGACCATGTGATATTTCAGTTTTTGTTTTTTAATAAATTTGCAAAAATTTCTACATTTCTGTTTTTTTCTGTCCAAGATGGGGTGCTGAGTGTACATTACTGAGAAATAAAATGAACTTTTTTGATTTTTGGAAAATGGCTGCAATGAAACAAAGAGTGAAAAATTTAAAGGGGTCTGAATACTTTCCGTACCCACTGTATATATATATATATATTTATATATATATATGTGTGTATATATATATATATATATATATATATATATGTATATATATATATATGTATATATATATATATGTATATATATATATATGTATATATATATATATATATATATATACATACATATATATATATATATATATACATACATATATACATACATATATATATATATGTATATATCAGTGCTACTTCACCAATGGAACATATATTATATACATAAAATAGAAATATTTTAAACAAAGTAAAGTGCTGTACACATAGAGAAGGACATAATCCGAGCAGGAGTGGCTGATGTTGTATGAAGTTTAGGCACCTAAACGACTAGTTTAGTTTAGGAAAAAGATCGTGGTTTGTATTAAAACACTCCGGAGGAACAAACAAGCGTTTCCTGGGTGAAAGTTTTTTGTTTTTGCCGCAAAGTCATCTCCGCTTTCCGGCTTGAAAGCTCTGTGTTTTAAATTGATACCATGTTGTGTTATTTCATTTTGACATTGTTTTCCATTGGATATTGAAGTTTATAAATAGGTGTTTTGACATGGCTAACCGAGTGGCACTATATCCAATATGGTATTGAAAGAGGGAATTCATTCTTGCATGTTATGATTTATTGGGCATACAATTTACATACAATATACAATTTCTTATTTTCAATAGTGTACATTATGATATACAGGGTTTCCTTTAGGAGTTTCTTCTGTAACCTTAGAATGGATTAGCACACAAGCAAAAACATTGTATTTAACATGTTAGCCAGTTGTTTAAGCCGTCATATGCAGTGGTAGCTTACTGTCTGCTAATACATTTCTTGGGGGAGAGCATGGTATGACACAGTAAATGTACAGGATCATTGAATACAGTCTGACACTAAACAGCATCATGCACATGGAACAATATTGTTTCATTAGTATGATATGAGGAAAAATAGAACAGTATAGTATTACACTGTTCTTTAATCTATGATATCTGCTGTCCAGTAGAAAACCAACTAACTTTTTACTACATTTAGTAGAAAAGCTAAAAATAGGATTAGAGAACAGTGGCGGAATCTAACTACATCTGTAGAATGTAGCACATTTACTCAAGTACTGTAATTAAGTACACATTTGAGGTACAGTAATTGTACTTTTACAGTAATTTGTATTTTCTAATCCTACTTTCTACTTCTAGGGAAATATTGCACTTTTTACGTCATTATTAATCTGACAGTTTAACTACCGGTAGTTACTTTACAAATTAAGACAAAACACATGCAGTTTATAAAAGACAATGTTTGATTAAAAGTTAAACTACCCAACAATTTAACGACCTACAAGTCCAGCTGAAATGATTAGACCATTAAACACTTTGTTGGGAGAAGAACTGTTTGGATTGTTTCCAGTTTCTAAAATGTGAGTATTTTTATACATTGAGTACTTTGAATACTTTAAGTACATTTTCCTGATGATACTTACATACTTTTATTTAAGTAACAGTTTCAATACAGGACTTTAACTGACCTTTTTAGTTTTTACAGTATGGTATTAGTACAGGATAAATAAAGGACATTTACTTACATAAGTAAAGGGTCTGAATAACACTTCCACCACTGTTAGAAAATAACAGAATTGCAGTATAAAACTGAAAATGATGCTATATGAAGCAGTGACTATGTCCTTCCTGACTATTCTGCCCACCTGTATAAAAAACTACTACTCCACAGTATCATCACTATCATTACTATTTAATAGGATTTCACCCAACAATGTCAAGAAGTGCAACAGATCAACAAAAGTAGAAAGTCCTGTGCAGAATTCAGCTAACATCTATAGGCTTTATCGATGTAGACTATTCATTTGTGTTATCTCATAGATGCTTGCGAGTTAAAGGCAGCTTGACTTGCACACTCCACACACAAGGTCACACCATTTCTATCTTTAGCACAACCATAAAGACATTAGCGATGCTCCAGTGAGAGCCATTGCTTCTCTCACCAGCGCGGACTGAGCTTTATTATCTATCGAGGGGATAAAATGATTGTGCCTGTAGGCTGTGAAAGCTTATTGGTAATATTGTGTGTGTGAGTGCAGCATGTGCTTATGTGTGATCCACATTTATGGTTATCATCATCTCATGTCAGTTCATCATTGATGAAAACAGTTTGGTTAATCTTTACACAAACAATGTTCAATAAATACATTAAAATGAAGTTCTGACATTGAACCTGATTAGTGACACTGTGTGACATAAGGTGAAGTGCCAGTAATAAAACATGGATTTCAGGAGTCAAGTCAAGTCAGGTTTACTTCCAGAAAAGTCTTTCTGAAGTTGTACATATACAATCATATACAAGTTTAAAAAAAATCTGGATTATGTAAAATCATGTTACAGCTTCTGTCTTGCAAAAACTTCATACTGCAGCCAATCAACAGTGCTGCAAATCTGCTTTGTACAACAAAGTTAACCTTTTTATGGAAGTCAAGACATGGCTGACCAAGAATGCAAGTAATAATTTAAGGGATAATGTAGAGCGAGCCCTTCAGTAGAAGCCTGTTTCTAAGTCGCAATAATGCCAACGCGCTCTACTATATCCCGCTTAGCAACGGTCTGATATACAGAAATAGAGCTCAGTGACTGCCCACTTTTTTGAACAGCTCTGTTTCCAGAAGTAATTTTTCCCATTCATTATCTCCATTGATGTTTAATTAAATGCTTGTATAAACAAGCCAACCAGCTACAAGATGAATCGCAACCATAAAACATTTGATTTAGCGCAAAAGAACATTTCGGAAACGGCCAAAAAGGCAAAGGTACAAGACTGTGTACATAAACGATCATACACTTCCATAGTAGCAGCTCGTTATAGCCGTTTGCGGGTTCACGGGTTCATGGCTGATAACATTTCCTGGTAACAGCGAGCTATACCAATCAGAAATGTCACTGTTGTGTTTAGGATTGTGTAGTGTAGTTATTCTCCATGGCATTCCATATAAAACATGTATTTATTAAAACCAGGTTGATATCATACAGACTTGTGGTTTCTACAGAGGCATAAGCCTTTGTTTCACAATCTTGTGGTAAGTCTACCTTGTATGGTTTAGACATAATGGCTACTAATCAAAATCCCACATCATTAAAATGAATGTGATTTTTACTTCCAGAACAACACTGTTGAGCTCTATAGCACACTGCAAAATGCAGTGACTGAATCAAGTATTTAACCAGGCCTTGTAATAAGCAAGTACATTCTAGATTCAACAAGTGAAGACAGAGATGTGTATCCTTGAGGTCAAACATTTTTTTTGTATTTTAACCCAGCATGGTTTACATCCATGTTTGCGGTCTTCTTCTTCACCGCCTATATTATCTTGCAGTGTTATGGGTGCCTGCACAAAATAAACAAAACGGAGACCCACTCATAGAATATTGGCGCTATAGTGTTCCTAGAGGTCAAAGGGAACCTTAAATCTGCTATCATCAGATGTAAAACATACTGTACATTACTGGTTTGTCTTATCAAGTTCTGTAGTTTTCTATTTACTTGTTACTTCTCTCCTCCGTTTCACCCCCTCTCCTTTTCCTTCCTCGTTTCTTATCTCCCAGAAGTGGGTCACCATCACGACTCCACTTCCAATATCATTTGAGGAGTAGCTTGTAATTGCGCTTTAATCTCGACACCACTCGAGTAGCTATTTGAGAAGAAACTCTGTGTGTGTGTGTGTGTGTCACCATTAATGGAAGGTAAATCCTTCCCCCCCAATGTCCAGGCTTTTTACTCTCTGATATGATGTGATCATCCGGAGGGCTAGGGCCAGCCGGTGAACAGGCTGTGGAAAGGGCAGCGACAGTAGGGTAAGACAGGATCAGCACAGAGGATGTTATCATTAAAGAGCATCAGGGGAAGGGTTTAAGCATCGCACAGAGTGCCTGTCTGCCTACATCTGATATCTGAGTTCAGATACATTTACTGCTGCGAATGTGTCACTTGATGTGAGAGAGGCAGGAACTCAATTTCAGTGTGGGTCTTGAGTACTTTTTCATTTCAGTAGTCATGGCTTCCATTTGGGACTTATAAACTGCTGTGTAGCTTTTAGGTAGACTGCAAGCAGTACTTAATAATTGACCCTTGAGACTTAAACTTGTCCCATTCTCTGACACTGACATGAAACCTGTTTCAAAGTGAGGGCCCCTGTAGGAAATATAGTTTATGAGTTAAGCTGCTGGCTGATTTATTATCAACACCAGAGATAGCAAACATTATCTCTTACAGTACTGAAGTAGAAGTACAGATACTTGCTAAAAATGCTCTGATAAAAGTAGAACTACTGATTTAACTTCTTTACTATTTAACGCCTCTACTCTTCTTTACTTTAAGTAAAAGTAACAGATTACAGGTTGGGAAATGTACTTAAAGTATAAAAGTAAAAGTAGCCTTGTGAATGACCATTTTTATGCAAAGCTACCTGGACCACACAAATGTTACCAGAGTGCAGGCAAGTCCAGTAGGCCTAAAACAGCACATACAGTATATTGATGAGACTGGGTTAAAAAGATTCTGACTAAGTAGCAAGATATGAATTAAATTGTGATTCTGTGAGAATTCACATATCAAGTCTCTTTTTTTTATTCTTCCCCTTAACATTTAAAGGAATCTACTTGTATGTATATGTGTAATACTAACAAAAATAATAAATGTTATCTGTATTGCACTTTACATTTCAGCAATCTCAAAGTGCTACAGAGCATATAATGCAATCAATCAAAAAATAAAGTCAACAATGAAATTATTAAAAGATCAAAGTCAATAAATAGTTTAGAGGAAAACCTATAAAGTAGATTTAAGTTTACATCCATGTTTGCTCAAATATGGCTTCTGGAAAGAAAATAAAGGATAAAATATGAATTAATAAACAGACATTAATGAAGAAGTTCCTCATAGTTTTAGAGCTGCACAGCACATTGGCCAGGAGTTATTCTTGATGCCTGCTGTCTCAAACATCTCTCTCAGATAAGGCTAAGGCCGGATCACTGGGATCTCTGTTTTCTTCATTATCAATCATGTCGTCATCCATACTACTATGTGCTAACATTACCGGCATCAAGCCACAATGATTTAAATTGAGTGAATGCCGCTGAATTTGTCGAGTTGTCTTATAGTGATGCATCAAGAGCAATGTACAGTACTGTATATTCCCATCCAATTAGATTAAATTCGGTATTGATGACGCAAAAAATAATAATGGTAACTCGACTGAAATTATTTGAAACTAAAGTAACGAGCCAATTTTGTAAAATGTAAGGAGTAGAGAGTACCGATATTTGTGTTAAAATGTGAGGAGTCAAAGTAAAAAGTTGGCACAACAATAAATAGTAAAGTAAAGTAAAAATACCTGAAAAATGTACTTGAGTACAGTAACGAGTTCCCATCACTAATCAACAGCAATATATTGAGATAACAGTGGGAGTGAGGTAAAGTGTTTAATAACACTTATAAGTGCCAGAGTTAATTGGCTGGCTGTTTTCAAAGTAGACCTGACAGCGTGAATGCCAAAGAGATAAAAGTAATGAGAGAGAATTGATAGATAAGGCCGGGCATTCGCTGCAGATACTGAGATGAGTAAATATAAGAGGGGATGTGGGCAGAAAAAAGCCTATATTCAATCATCAATTCATGGAAACAAATTACACCATGTGGAGACAGTTGCCATCGTTATCATTGAGTGAATTTTAGACAATACATGCTGCAGTTGCCTGCATGTCACACAACTAAATAACTACTCTAGTGTTTGTGTTGTAGTTTGGGGTTTTTGTTGGGGTTGTCTCCCTGTTTTTGCCTCCCTGTCTCAGTGTTTCCCCGGTCCTGTGTGCCTGATATGTCTCCTGTTCCCGGTAAGCGTCTGTATGTTCTGTTTCCTGTCTTATTTTGGTAGTGTAGTTTCCTGTCTTGTCTAGTCTTGTCCAGCTTTGCTTTGTGCTTGTCTGATTGTCCAGCCACGCCCTAATGTGGTTCACCTGATGTCTCACCTGTTCCCTATTACCTCGTTACCTCTTGTATTTAACCCATGTGTTTCCTTTGTCTCTTGTCGGATTCTTGTTTCTGCTTGTTACAGCCGGTGCCAGCCTGCCCTTGTCCCGTGAGTTTCTCCGTCTGCCCGATTACCAGTTTTTGCTGCCGTTCTGTTTGTTTTTAGTTTCCAGCCTTGGTGCTCCGGTCTTTTGTTTGTTTCCCTGGCTCCCTGCGTTCCTTTGGTGTTTGTTTGGACAATAATACTTTTGGTAATCCACTCCTGCCTGCCTCATCCTCTCTGCATTTGGGTCCTCACCACACCGTACCGTAACAGAAGAATCCGACCAACTATGGACCCAGCAGAGTACAGGTTCGAGCCGCTCCTCCACCCACGGGACCCTTTGGCGGACCTCATGGCTGCCGCATTCCGCCGCCTGCATGAGGAGGACACCACGGAGACCTGGCACCTCATGATGGTGCGG
>JAQOOF010000756.1:7500-18932 GCA_029931835.1 Etheostoma nigrum | reverse complement strand
AACATAGACATGGTCCTTAGTTATTTATATTATAACTTTATTTATATATTTTATACTGTCCAACCAGTAGAACCCGTCCTGTTCTGTAGACATGGTCCTTAGTTATTTATATTATAACTTTATTTATATATTTTATACTGTCCAACCAGTAGAACCCGTCCTGTTCTGTAGACATGGTCCTTAGTTATTTATATTATAACTTTATTTATATATTTATACTGTCCAACCAGTAGAACCCGTCCTGTTCTGTAGACATGGTCCTTAGTTATTTATATTATAACTTTATTTATATATTTATACTGTCCAACCAGTAGAACCCGTCCTGTTCTGTAGACATGGTCCTTAGTTATTTATATTATAACTTTATTTATATATTTTATACTGTCCAACCAGTAGAACCCGTCCTGTTCTGTAGACATGGTCCTTAGTTATTTATATTATAACTTTATTTATATATTTATACTGTCCAACCAGTAGAACCCGTCCTGTTCTGTAGACATGGTCCTTAGTTATTTATATTATAACTTTATTTATATATTTATACTGTCCAACCAGTAGAACCCGTCCTGTTCTGTAGACATGGTCCTTAGTTATTTATATTATAACTTTATTTATATATTTTATACTGTCCAACCAGTAGAACCCGTCCTGTTCTGTAGACATGGTCCTTAGTTATTTATATTATAACTTTATTTATATATTTATACTGTCCAACCAGTAGAACCCGTCCTGTTCTGTAGACATGGTCCTTAGTTATTTATATTATAACTTTATTTATATATTTATACTGTCCAACCAGTAGAACCCGTCCTGTTCTGTAGACATGGTCCTTAGTTATTTATATTATAACTTTATTTATATATTTTATACTGTCCAACCAGTAGAACCCGTCCTGTTCTGTAGACATGGTCCTTAGTTATTTATATTATAACTTTATTTATATATTTATACTGTCCAACCAGTAGAACCCGTCCTGTTCTGTAGACATGGTCCTTAGTTATTTATATTATAACTTTATTTATATATTTTATACTGTCCAACCAGTAGAACCCGTCCTGTTCTGTAGACATGGTCCTTAGTTATTTATATTATAACTTTATTTATATATTTATACTGTCCAACCAGTAGAACCCGTCCTGTTCTGTAGACATAGTCCTTAGTTATTTATATTATAACTTTATTTATATATTTATACTGTCCAACCAGTAGAACCCGTCCTGTTCTGTAGACATGGTCCTTAGTTATTTATATTATAACTTTATTTATATATTTATACTGTCCAACCAGTAGAACCCGTCCTGTTCTGTAGACATGGTCCTTAGTTATTTATATTATAACTTTATTTATATATTTTATACTGTCCAACCAGTAGAACCCGTCCTGTTCTGTAGACATGGTCCTTAGTTATTTATATTATAACTTTATTTATATATTTATACTGTCCAACCAGTAGAACCCGTCCTGTTCTGTAGACATGGTCCTTAGTTATTTATATTATAACTTTATTTATATATTTATACTGTCCAACCAGTAGAACCCGTCCTGTTCTGTAGACATAGTCCTTAGTTATTTATATTATAACTTTATTTATATATTTATACTGTCCAACCAGTAGAACCCGTCTTGTTCTGTAGACATAGTCCTTAGTTATTTATATTATAACTTTATTTATATATTTATACTGTCCAACCAGTAGAACCCGTCCTGTTCTGTAGACATGGTCCTTAGTTATTTATATTATAACTTTATTTATATATTTATACTGTCCAACCAGTAGAACCCGTCCTGTTCTGTAGACATGGTCCTTAGTTATTTATATTATAACTTTATTTATATATTTTATACTGTCCAACCAGTAGAACCCGTCCTGTTCTGTAGACATGGTCCTTAGTTATTTATATTATAACTTTATTTATATATTTATACTGTCCAACCAGTAGAACCCGTCCTGTTCTGTAGACATGGTCCTTAGTTATTTATATTATAACTTTATTTATATATTTATACTGTCCAACCAGTAGAACCCGTCCTGTTCTGTAGACATGGTCCTTAGTTATTTATATTATAACTTTATTTATATATTTATACTGTCCAACCAGTAGAACCCGTCCTGTTCTGTAGACATGGTCCTTAGTTATTTATATTATAACTTTATTTATATATTTTATACTGTCCAACCAGTAGAACCCGTCCTGTTCTGTAGACATAGTCCTTAGTTATTTATATTATAACTTTATTTATATATTTATACTGTCCAACCAGTAGAACCCGTCCTGTTCTGTAGACATAGTCCTTAGTTATTTATATTATAACTTTATTTATATATTTATACTGTCCAACCAGTAGAACCCGTCCTGTTCTGTAGACATGGTCCTTAGTTATTTATATTATAACTTTATTTATATATTTATACTGTCCAACCAGTAGAACCCGTCCTGTTCTGTAGACATAGTCCTTAGTTATTTATATTATAACTTTATTTATATATTTATACTGTCCAACCAGTAGAACCCGTCCTGTTCTGTAGACATAGTCCTTAGTTATTTGTATTATAACTTTATTTATATATTTATACTGTCCAACCAGTAGAACCCTTCCTGTTCTGTAGACATGGTCCTTAGTTATTTATATTATAACTTTATTTATATATTTATACTGTCCAACCAGTAGAACCCGTCCTGTTCTGTAGACATGGTCCTTAGTTATTTATATTATAACTTTATTTATATATTTTATACTGTCCAACCAGTAGAACCCGTCCTGTTCTGTAGACATGGTCCTTAGTTATTTATATTATAACTTTATTTATATATTTATACTGTCCAACCAGTAGAACCCGTCCTGTTCTGTAGACATGGTCCTTAGTTATTTATATTATAACTTTATTTATATATTTATACTGTCCAACCAGTAGAACCCGTCCTGTTCTGTAGACATGGTCCTTATTTATTTATATTATAACTTTATTTATATATTTATACTGTCCAACCATTAGAACCCGTCCTGTTCTGTAGACATGGTCCTTAGTTATTTATATTATAACTTTATTTATATATTTATACTGTCCAACCAGTAGAACCCGTCCTGTTCTGTAGACATGGTCCTTAGTTATTTATATTATAACTTTATTTATATATTTATACTGTCCAACCAGTAGAACCCGTCCTGTTCTGTAGACATGGTCCTTAGTTATTTATATTATAACTTTATTTATATATTTATACTGTCCAACCAGTAGAACCCTTCCTGTTCTGTAGACATGGTCCTTAGTTATTTATATTATAACTTTATTTATATATTTATACTGTCCAACCAGTAGAACCCGTCCTGTTCTGTAGACATGGTCCTTAGTTATTTATATTATAACTTTATTTATATATTTATACTGTCCAACCAGTAGAACCCGTCCTGTTCTGTAGACATGGTCCTTAGTTATTTATATTATAACTTTATTTATATATTTTATACTGTCCAACCAGTAGAACCCGTCCTGTTCTGTAGACATGGTCCTTAGTTATTTATATTATAACTTTATTTATATATTTATACTGTCCAACCAGTAGAACCCTTCCTGTTCTGTAGACATGGTCCTTAGTTATTTATATTATAACTTTATTTATATATTTATACTGTCCAACCAGTAGAACCCGTCCTGTTCTGTAGACATGGTCCTTAGTTATTTATATTATAACTTTATTTATATATTTATACTGTCCAACCAGTAGAACCCGTCCTGTTCTGTAGACATAGTCCTTAGTTATTTATATTATAACTTTATTTATATATTTATACTGTCCAACCAGTAGAACCCGTCCTGTTCTGTAGACATGGTCCTTAGTTATTTATATTATAACTTTATTTATATATTTATACTGGCCATCCTGTGACAATTGCGTCACAACTGCACACCCCCCATTTTCACCCAATGACATCATTTTTAACCCTAACCCTGGTCATGCGCCATTTACAATGAAATCGACCCGCCCACGGTGTGACAAAAAATTGACTTTAACTTAAACTATAAGTTTTTGCCACTGCAACTGGTCCCTGTTTATGGACTTGACCCGCAAGCTTACCATCCAAGACTCCAAGGTCTGCCATTGACTATCCAGAGTTGTCACCAAGTGCATCATCACAGATGTCTCCTTATTCACCTCGTTCGCGGCCTCAAACACCAGACGGTCGAGCCTGGGTGCCAACGTTTTGCTACAGGCCACGTGTTCACAACCCATCCTCTGGGCTGCAAGACTCCAAGCCTGTCTTTGTAAGCCTTTACAGCTGAATGTAGAATATCTTCAATGTATCTCTTGGGGAGCATAACCCTCAATGAAAATGAAGAAACATGTCCCCTACGCAGTGTGGTTATCTTTGTTGTCACATCTACATCACATTTGTTCTGCATCTTGACCTTTGACAGGTACAGATTTGACCCAAAAAAATCAACGTGTTCCAACATTTGGAAGAATTTATGACCTTACCTGAATTAATGAGACTGAAGAACCTTTTCTTAAGTTAGAAGCTGAAATAATTTTGTGCATGTAGATGTCGTAAGCGACTGCCAACCCCGAGGTTACGTCGTTGTGTAAATCCCTGACCTGATGACACGGAGGGCTGTTCAGTGGTACAAAGCCTGGACAGTGAGTTTCTCAGTGCTCTCATCAGGCCATTATGTTGGGTCAGGGTTATTTTAAGACACTGAATCAGCTGAAAAATTATTCTGTTTGAGTTGTTTGGGAACAACCTAGCTTCACAGGATTTGTAGTAAAGCAGTTTATGTATAAACAGTTAAAATCCTGCAATTATGAAAGGGAAATGACATAAAATTAGGTCACAGAATGTGCCGAGTGTGTGGAAAACAGAACCAAAGCACCAGAATTATCCAGGCCTAAAAACTAAATTTGATGCCTAGATGTTTGCTTATGCGTTCATTTTTCTTTGTTCTGTCTGCAACTAGGGCCGGGCGATATGGAGAAAATCAAATAGCACAATATTCTTGACCAAATGCATCAATGTCAATATTGCGACAACATTTTTATGGTTGACTATTGGTGCTTTAACAAAAGGGATGTTTGATAAATATTCTCCAGAAATGATGCAATGACATAGTGGGTAAAGGTAAATAGTAGAACAGCTAGAACAGTCTGGTAAGGTCAAAAAACAACACCACTTTACTGTAATGCAGCCAGTAAAATCAGGTAAAGACAACACTTATATATATATATATATATATATATATATATATATATATATATCCAAAATATAAGACAATATCTAGTCTCATATCGCAATATTAATACAACATCGATATATTGCCCAGCCCTATCTGCATACATTACATTTTCAGAAAGCCAAAATGTAGTGTTAAGTGAAGTCTTACTAAGTCATGGTCAATTCCAACTAAATCATTCATAAATTAAGGCAAATGTGACAATATCTGTCTTCCTGTGCAGCCGTCCAACCAAATGTCTTTCACCCAAAGACATTTATATCATGTTTCATTTTCACCTAGAACATAAATCGGTCTGGCTAGCTGGGAAAGCAAGAGTCACACACGCGTGAATTATGACTGAATTATGATTCAAGTATTACCACAAAGACCACAAGACAACGTCTCTGACATCTAAAAAGATACAAGATAAAAACCTTTTGTTGAGTCCATCTGCTCTGACCTCTGACAGTGTGAACCAGCCTGACTTTGGGAGGGGGCAACTGAGGAAACTTCATGTAGTGTAGTGTGCTTTGAGTAGTGAGCTTTATGTTAAGCAGTAGCAAAGACCAGGCTGCATTAACTGCTGCCACTGTAAACCCCGATGGAAACTTCATGTGTCACTGCAGGGCAGGGCCATTATGTCACCCCAGTGTAAGCCAGCACATGCAGATGTTGCCATAGGTACACACAGATGCCTGCCCTCCATCGGGGAGCACTTCTTTCTATTTTTCATGAGCCCAGTTGGTTGCCAGGGTTTGTTTCCACGGCCACGCTGCAGCCTGATGCAACAAATCCCAGCCAGAAGACCCCCTTGCGTGACACCAACCCATAGAGAAAGCTACAGCCATAGAGATAAAAAAATGTAGCCATTATATTTCTATAGCTATAGGCTGGCACACTGACTATAGACAGAGCTAACACTACGCACGACCCCAACCTCCTTCCTCAATCATTACTGACTGGCTACCTTCTACTAACTACTCTTGGTGGATCTGCAGGAATGTTTGGGGACTGGAAATGTCTTCTAATGTTTGCGTGGAGCCTATATTAATTAAAATGAGCATGCAGCCTGAAGCAGAAGTACTGTGACACTTAACGGCATCAACTATAAATAGCATAAAAACTCACTTACTAAAGTGTAGAAGAACTTTTTTTTAAATGAATCTTAGAGATACAAATTAAAGTGTTTGTTTGCCAAAATTCATGTAAATATTGTAGTTCCTCGACCTCGCAGTAAGACCAAGATAAGGAGAAAAATAATGAATGACTCTGGTCTGTAAATGCACCTTCACTACGCCTTAGTGGATGATGTAGCAGGTCAAAGTGTCTGAGCTGTCCTACCTGGGTTGTTGGCCTCTCCCTCCAGGACCTGCAGCTCGGTGCACTCGGCGAGTGAGTGCTCCAGACAGAGCTGCAGGAAGCGGGCCTGGGTCCGGCTCACCCTCTTCAGCAGGGACAGCAGGGCCACCGTCTGCTCGCACTCATTCCACCCCTTGAACCAGCTGGCAAGCACGCCCACCTGATCTCGAAACATCATGGTCTGCAAGGCGGGGGCGGGGAGGGGGGGTGGCGGGCGGACTGCGGTGGTGCCGGGCTGGGCGGCGCGACCTCCCTCAAACTTTACACTGACGGTGGTGTTATCAGCTGATTGTTGATGTTTCTATACACAGAGAGGGGTCAGTCAGTTGGGGGGGGGGGTGGGTTCAGCTGAAGCACTGTGATGCCATTCTTAGCTTTGGTGGCTGGGGCAGCAGTATGCTGCATATAGTCTCCCTTGGTGTGTGTGTGTGGGGGGGTGCAAGGCTCTCTTCTAGCTAGGCATTAGGTGATATGAGCTGCTCTCTGTTGCTTGCTCCCAGTGGGATGGATACTTGATGAGTCAGCTTTCTCCCAGCACACGCTGTGTCACATCAGCACATTGGCCTCACTGGCATTCTTCTTCAGGGAATCCCTCTTAAGCCTGCAAGAGGATGTGAGAAGTTAGGGGGGGGGGGGCTCTGTACGCACCTCTCCCTCTCTTTCATACATATGCAATGACTTTTACATTGAGAGAGCGTCCCTGTTGCTTAATCTCGGCAGATTTGGGGGAAAACAGCCTTGAAAAACTCATGCAAGCATTTATAGGTCGCCTCCTCGCCGTCGCCTATGATAAATAAATAAATAATTCTCGTTTTTTGGGTATCCACCCATTCCTAAAAATACAGCTGTCGGTTCTGGAGTTTTCCAAAGGAAGGACGCCGGGTTACGTGCTGCTGCAGAGACGTCCCTCCGTTATTTTAATGGCAGGTTAGTCTTATAAAGCCGTGTTTTAAACCGAGTACCGGACAGTAAGCGGTCTAAAACTGGCACACTTTGCTGTATCCTCCATGTCTATTTCTACGGTATCCCCCTTTCCCAATGAAACAACTATTTCACTTTAACGCAAGTCGACGTACGCAGAGTTACTACTCCGAAACGAGTAGCTAGCTAACCGCTAGCAGCAGGTACCGTTTTTAATAACGAGTACTTTGAATTTGTTACTTTGAATGTAGGCGGTTACCAGGCGGTTACCAGGCGGTTTCCAGGCGGTTGTCAGGCGGTTGCCGCGCGGTGGTTTAGAATCCCTCAACCATTGCCACTAGCGACAACTCAGATGAAAACTCCTTATCTAGCTAGCTAACCGCTAGCAGCAGGTACCGCTTTTAATAACGAGTACTTTTCATTTTATTAGCTTTTTCGGAACCGCTCGCGCAGGTAGGCGGTTGTCAGGGGGTTGCCGCGTTTAGAATCCCAACCTAACCGTTGCCGCGCGCGCGGCGTTTAGAATCCCTTAACCGTTGCCGCGCGCGCGGCGGTTTAGAATCCCTTAACCGTTGCCACTAGCGACAACTCAGATGAAAACTCCTTATCTAGCTAGCTAGCTAACTAACTGGTGAAATTGTGTTATTTTGTATTACGTACGATTTTATTTTAACATGAAGTCCGCTTCTGACAGACAGCAAGGTTACGTTAGCTTTTTTCAAAGAACGAGAGTGGACAAAACAACGAAGAAACGTCGGTTTGAGTGGTCGGAGAATCGGTTAACCGAGCAGGACGGCTCTTACCTCCCGGAGCGGTTCGCATCGTGGTGTGAGTCTCAGGTCGGGCGACTAGCGGAGCTTTCATCGGGGAGCGGTGCCCCTTCACTCCGGGTCTGCTGGGTTTGCCATCTTGACTAACTTTTCCTCTGCCTCTCCCCAGCAGACTACAGGCTGCTCTGGTCTACAACGACAGCAGCGCATCACTTCTGGTAAAAGCTTTCAAAATAAAGCACTGCAGGGTGGCTACATACAATTTCACTTGACCTCACCCAATTCAATTCAATTCAATTTTATTTATAGTATCATACATACATACATTATATAAACAAGTTATAGATAAGGATCTTAAAATATATCCCCCATCTCTTTCCTTAAACATTGCACGCATGCTCCAAGGCAAAATACTTTCTTTAACTTTAAAATTGTGCAGTTTTGAATGTTACAATGTCCATAAATTTCAGCAAATGTGAATTCAAAAACAGAGGATTAGTGTGCTCATAATACTTGTTATTTATTATTCTAATTGCCCATTTTTGCAAAGTGCAAATTCTTTGCAAGTTGCTTTTAAAGGTATTTCCCCAAACTCCACACAATATAACATATATGGTCAAATTAGTGTGCAGTACAGAGTATGTAAAGTATTTGGTTCAATATCTATCTAGTTTTGTTCAATATACCAATACTCCTGGCCATGTTCATGCACAGATATTTAGTGTGTGGTTTATAATGCAGAGTTTATAATGCAGTACAAGACCTAGAAGTGTATTTTCATAAACGCTTTCAATTGTTTAATTATCAATTACTAATTTAACATCTGTATTAATAGTTTGATTTCCAAACATTATGAATTTAGTTTTGTTCAAGTTTAAAGATAACTTATTTGAATCAAACCATTTAATGAGTGACCATATACTGTATAACCATATTTAAGTAAAGGATAAACAATTTTGGGCCTAATACTGACCCCTGTGGAACGCCACAGGAACTACTAAGACTCACTGAACAAACTGATCATATCCTTAATTTAATCTTTTATTCAGCTAGGTCACACCTTTTATTCCATATCTTTCCAATTTTTTAACAGGATTTTGTGATCTACAGTATTAAAAGTTTTTTCTTCAGATCAATGAAAATCCCTACTGCATAGTTTTTATTTTTTAATACAATTTTATAATCAGTCAACTAACTCAATAAGTGCCATAGGTGTTGACCTACTGCATCTGAATCCATACTGACTATCCATTAGTAAATTGTTTCTGTCAATGAAATTATCTAGTCATGTGACAAATAGTTTTTTTTTTGTATTTTTGAGAATTGAGAAAGCAGAGATATTGGTCTATAGTTATTGAAAATATGTGAATCACCGGATGTATACAATGGGATGACTTTGGCTGCTTTCATCTTATCAGGAACTACTTCTGTTTTAAATTATATATACAGTGGGTACGGAAAGTATTCAGACCCCTTTAAATTTTTCACTCTTTGTTTCATTGCAGCCATTTTCCAAAAATCAAAAAAGTTCATTTTATTTCTCAGTAATGTACACTCAGCACCCCATCTTGGACAGAAAAAAACAGAAATGTAGAAATTTTTGCAAATTTATTAAAAAACAAAAACTGAAATATCACATGGTCATAAGTATTCAGACCCTTTGCCGTGACCCTCATATGTAACTCAGGTGCTGTCTATTTCTTCTGATCATCCTTGAGATGGTTCTACACCTTCATTGGAGTCCAGCTGTGTTTGATTATACTGATTGGACTTGATTAGGAAAGCCACACACCTGTCTATATAAGACCTTACAGCTCACAGTGCATGTCAGAGCAAATGACAATCATGAGGTCAAAGGAACTGCCTGAGGAGCTCAGAGACAGAATTGTGGCAAGGCACAGATCTGGTCAAGGTTACAAAAAAATTTCTGCTGCACTTAAGGTTCCTAAGAGCACAGTGGCCTCCATAATCCTCAAATGGAAGACGTTTGGGACGACCAGAACCCTTCCTAGAGCTGGCCGTCCGGCCAAACTGAGCTATCGGGGGAGAAGAGCCTTGGTGAGAGAGGCAAAGAAGAACCCAATGGTCACTGTGGCTAAGCTCCAGAGATGCAGTCGGGAGATGGGAGAAAGTTGTAGTAAGTCAACCATCACTGCAGCAATCCACCAGTCGGGGCTTTATGGCAGAGTGGCCCGAAGGAAGCCTCTCCTCAGTGCAAGACACATGAAAGCCCGCATGGAGTTTGCTAAAAAACACCTGAAGGACTCCAAGATGGTGATAAATAAAATCCTCTGGTCTGATGAGACCAAGATAGAACTTTTTGGCCTTAATTCTAAGCGGTATGTGTGGAGAAAACCAGGCACTGCTCATCACCTGTCCAATACAGTCCCAACAGTGAAGCATGGTGGTGGCAGCATCATGCTGTGGGGGTGTTTTTCAGCTGCAGGGACAGGACGACTGGTTGCAATCGAGGGAAAGATGAATGCGGCCAAGTACAGGGATATCCTGGACGAAAACCTTTTCCAGAGTGCTCTGGACCTCAGACTGGGCCGAAGGTTTACCTTCCAACAAGACAATGACCCTAAGCACACCGCTAAAATAACGAAGGAGTGGCTTCACAACAACTCCGTGGCTGTTCTTGAATGGCCCAGCCAGAGCCCTGACTTAAACCCAATTGAGCATCTCTGGAGAGACCTGAAAATGACTGTCCACCAACGTTTACCATCCAACCTGACAGAACTGGAGAGGATCTGCAAGGAGGAATGGCAGAGGATACCCAAATCCAGATGTGAAAAACTTGTTGCATCTTTCCCAAAACGACTCATGGCTGTATTAGATCAAAAGGGTGCTTCTACTAAATACTGAACAAAGGGTCTGAATACTTATGACCATGTGATATTTCAGTTTTTGTTTTTTAATAAATTTGCAAAAATTTCTACATTTCTGTTTTTTTCTGTCCAAGATGGGGTGCTGAGTGTACATTACTGAGAAATAAAATGAACTTTTTTGATTTTTGGAAAATGGCTGCAATGAAACAAAGAGTGAAAAATTTAAAGGGGTCTGAATACTTTCGGTACCCACTGTATTATAGTGGCTCAACTATCCCGTCCATTATCATAATCCTTAGAAGTTTTATTATTGCATTTATTTACAATCTCTTTAATTTCCCTGCC